>BQNB010072356.1:8012-31150 GCA_026074375.1 Tanacetum coccineum
CAGAGAGGTAATAAAGGGTTATATGATATAATTAATGTGTGTCGTACATTAATGAATGAGCAAGGGATGTTTATATATCCTTTGTGTTATAATCAAACACCTCCTCAAGTTTACTAGAAACGACACTCAGACCCCCTCTTTTATTTCTTGGTTCGACCGGTCTCAACCAACACCCCACGGGTTTGGTTTTCGTACTAACAAGTCCCTCACTTGTTAATATCTATTAATTAAATCTAACGTCTAACGTTATAATTAAAGACCGTTTAATATTTCGTGAAGTATATTACTATAATTAATATACTATAAATATATTAATTATATTAATAAACGTATCCTCTGTGTATACGCGTGTGCCCTCATAGACTCACATATTTTCGGCCGTATATTTATTTATGATATAGACATATCCCAACAGCTCCAACTTGGACATGTCACAAATAAATATAACAACATTGGTAAGCGTCTAGCAACACGCCAATGCTCCCAGAAATACCTGAGTGTACTTTCGTAAAGTCACAGTTAAATGATTTATGAATTTACAATCCCTTTGTTTCCGATACCGTGTTAAAATGGATATGGATCTAAGTCATTCCATTAATTAACGATTTTGTTTCTCGTATATATGATTAATCAAAATTACCAAAAATCATTGAGACATATCTACCTGAGTTTTTGGGTGCGGCCACACATACATCTGATTAACCCTACGAGGGGCCCAGTGGCATCATACTTCAACTATTGAAGGAACAAATTCTTTATTGACTACAAGTGTCAAGTCACCATGCTTCACAATCACTTCTGAAATAGTCCTTATTAGCTACCTTATTCAGGATAACTTAAACTACATCAAGAAGGATTATCCACACATGCAAGACCTACTTGCATCTCAAGTCTAAGGATTTAGTAAATTAAAATCACTTACAAGATTCACTTAATGACGCCGATCCATAAAGTGATAATCTTGTTAGTTGGGGAAGTCCAATATTCATCTTATAAATATCATGTGAGTTTGGCGGACACTTCCTTTAATATCCAAGATATCACCAATCACTCAGATTTGTCTTAGTTTAACAATATTCCCATATTGTTAATCGACAACGGACTAATTTAGAATAATACATTTATTATTCATGGATTTAAACATGCAAATATAGGACACAATTTATATTAAATATAACCCATATACCTCGTATCATTATCATTAATAAAATTGTCTAAACATCCCTTATCCAAATACTAAATAGATCAAATGCATGATAATTCTAGTTGACAAATCATGCCTCAAGATACGACAATCGTACTTGTTGACAAGGCTTAGATTTCATAATTTCAACTAGATTTGATCTTTAGGAATTTTGAGAATACTTATTTCAAGAATTCAATAAGTGAAGTTCTTGAATATGTATGATGATTGTTTTGATTCATATTATCCAAATATCTCAGACACATTATATCTCAAAAGGTGACACTGGTAACATCAACTATTTACACAATCACATCTTCCAACAGCTTCCAAAACTGTAAAGCATTTCCTTGTTCTTAATTTATAAATGCAACTATGCTCTCAGTCGAGCACAATTAGTCCACATGGTCATCATCAAAAATGAAATCATACCATAACAAGTATTGAGTGTCATCTCAATTAGATTTAGCATCCGTGTACATAAACATCCCCATGCCTTTAAAATCCGTAAACGATGAATATTCTCTTAATAATGTTTGGCACCTCATGAACTCCAAGTTCATTGGTTTATTCTTATTGCACAACAAATTGTTGCAACATATATCCTTAGAATTTTATTACTCTGGACAAATCCATAATCTAAGAAGAATTCCAAATCCAAACATATTCCATTAAAATATTCAATTCTATAATTATCTAATAACTTTCGACTAAATACCAATGTTGTCAAATCATCTTGCATTCATGCATGATACAACTATTTCTTTACACAATATGATGTACATAATGAATCTTTTAGTCCAACTTAAGAATTCATTCATGTCTTATCTTATCAAAAGATATGTATCCATTGAGACTTTCTAAATGGTATGTCAAATTGTGTTAGATTTATATACCGCATATGTTTATAGCAATAAACATATTATTTCAAGGTTGTACATTTAATTTCCTAAATCTTTCAGGTGAAGGAAACCTGAACATAATACTCCCACTAGCTTTTAGGAATACTCGAGAGTTATCTTTATTTAACAATAAACATAAGATTATTCTCCTAGATGCTTGCAATAATCCATTCTTGGATTCTTGCCGCTCGTACACTTCATAAAGATTATATGAATTCATAAACTCCTTTGATTACTCTTCGTCCTCGCAATAGTAATCATCAAAGGAAGAGTTTTAAATTCCATTGTCATATTTCATCTATATGAACACTAGTATGACAATCAATCATCTTTATATAATTAATGCGCATAGAAAGAATATTTAATCACAATCAATTGCTTGAGTATGATTAAAATTCTATCATAATGCATGCATCAAATATGTGTACAACATTGCCCTTATGAGTTTGAAACCAAGAACCAAACCACTTGGGTTTTTCTTCTCTTTAAAGAAACTCATTTTAACTTCATAGTCTAACCGTTTAGTTAAACATCAATCAAGTTTTAAATTGATTATCTTTGTGGACAGCATCTTAACATTCATAGTTTGAGTCATTTATCAAATTCAAAATTCAACAATGCATATTAATGGTTACACCATGATACCGAATTCAAAATTCAATAATGCATCTTTAACAGGTTCCCATGATCCTGTGACTCATATTCCTCAATATTGAAATAACATTTATCAATCAAGTATTTGAGGT
Source organism: Tanacetum coccineum (assembly GCA_026074375.1). Lineage (NCBI taxonomy): Eukaryota > Viridiplantae > Streptophyta > Magnoliopsida > Asterales > Asteraceae > Tanacetum > Tanacetum coccineum. Next base: position 10,844 of record BQNB010072356.1, read on the forward strand.
ATCCTTACGGATCTATGAACGAGAATTATATCATTATGAGGTTTAACATTTACATGTAACATTTACTTGTAAAGCCTCAGTATGATATTCACTAGTGTGTTTAGAAGGTTATGTATTTTGTATTTTTTTATCTCTTCCAGATCTAAAACGCTCCCACTCACTTTTTGTAATTAAAGACTCTTCTATAATTACTTAGTATGTAGAGTAGCAATTACAAGATACATTGACAGTTCCTGAGTTTAGTTTGTTAATATCATTCTTCATAAGACTTTTAACAAATTCAGATGTCTTATTAACCTTCTAGGTTGGAGTTATATTGAGTATATTCAAGACATACTCAATTTTAAACCTTGACAGATTTTGGAGGTAAAATATTTAAGTTATCAAAATCAAATAATTCCAAATAATTTGATTCAACACTCTAGACATACCATAAATATGTGGTATTCTATGAGTAATTTTATTGTGAGACTTTATCACAATCTTTTAAATAACTTAATACTCTTTAGGTCACATACTTATCAATTGTGTCAAACCAAATTGAATAGATAGTATTTAAAAACCTATTTGCATGCAATAATGTATACGGCTTTAACTAGTTCAAGAACTCTATCCATGTTAACTATACATTATTTTTCCTTTGAACAATTCAAGGACTTTTGTTCATGTCATAGCCAGAAGATATAACTTACTTTATGTTATAAGTCTTTTAACAATTAACGGACTTAGTGTTTATTAATTTACAATAAACATAAACATATTTAACTAAAGTAATTCTGAACATCAACTCTTGGCTTCAGTAGTAATTTCAAGTAAATCAAGATTACTTCATTATTTGGGACATTCCAAGAGCACATTGGTATGCGTTTAATTACACATACCTTTATCCATTAAAACCAGACTTAAATGACCAAAAACGTACCAAAAATATATTGTATTTGTATGTTTTCACTTATTTTGTGCAGGAAACGGATATCCAAGAAAAGGACGAAAAATCAAGCAAAAACGAACAAAACCGAGCACGGAATGGAAAAGCGTGGAAAAAACAAAGTCAAGTCAAAACCCAAGTCTGAAAAAGTCAACCAAAGTCAACCCCGACAAATCCAAAATTGCCAAATCCCTAACTTATTTAATGAAGAAAATGAAGAAAACACATGTGAGGGACCCAAACTGCCAAATCATCAAAGTACACATATGAGGGACTTAATCTGCCAAAGGGACAGAACTTATAACCACCAAGGACCTCTTTTGCAACAATACTTATAACAATCAAGGACGTGTATTGCAAACATAAGAATAACCATGGAACTAAGCTAAGCAAAAACAGTAAGAGGGCTACTTTGAGCTTAAAAATAAGCTATCAAAAGGGCCTTTTAAGGACTGAAACCAAGAGGGCTTATCAAAGACTATGGGCTCCCTAAATAAGCCAAAAGCTTGGTCTTAAGTTCACTAAAAAGCTAGATGGGTGGGCTTAAAGTTACCCCCATTGCACAGGGGAAACTAAGAAAACACAAGGGCTTAATTTGACAGCTTATTTTAAGCTGTCAAATAAGCTCAAATTAAAAGACTAAGTTGAAACAGATGAAGAACACCAAGGAAAGAACTTGTGCACAAATTTTAAGCTTCTAAAACACTAATAATCCTGCTGATTTTAGAGAATGAAAAAGGGCTTTTAGCTTTTATAAAAATGACACTTGAAATTTTGGCAGGTTTGACTCAACAAGTCAAATGACCAAAGGATTTTTGACAGCTTGTTTTAAACACACTAATGACACTCTTTTTAAAACCACAACTCAAGATTCCAAGTGCTTATCCAAATAAGGCACTTGTAGCTTTTTTTTAAAAACCACAGTTTCAAAAGGTACTTGCAAACACTTGAAAAACAGGTTTTGACTGAAAAAATGTTGGAAAAACAGGCTTAAACAAGCTCAAATACTTAAGCTAAAACTAACTTATGACCCCAACCCATACCACACTTGTTTTGACCCGTTTTTACACTTAACCCAAACACCCCTTTATATTTTAAAACTGATTTTAAAACACTCAAGAACTATTTTAAGCCTAAGATTTTTAAAGACTACTACTAAGTAAGCAATATTAAGCAATAAAGATATGAAAAGCAAAACAATTAAGCACTTTTTAAATTAAATAAGCTAGAACAGTATTAAGCATTTTATTGACAGATTTTAATCAAGTGCATGAAAATGAAATGAAAAGTAACTAGAAGGCACACTTAAGCATTAATGAACACAAATAAGCACACAAGACATTAATAAGCTAAAAATAAGCTAATAAGCAATTGCTACAGTAACTTTTTACGCAAAAGTTAAAAGAGATGTACCTTCAATCCTTTGCTCAAAACAGGATTTTTGAAACCTAATGAGCTCTAAAATCCTACCAAAAGCTTATAAATAAGCTTAAACTAAGCAAACCCAATGAGCCATCCCAAATTGCTCATTCATCCAATGCTTGATTAATCCAACAGTAACTTTGTCTTTTGAATTTTTTTTTGAATTTTTCCTAGATTTTTGATTAATAGTTTTAAAAACAGTTTGAAAGAAGTATTTATAGCTTATATGACTTATAATCTCTTAAGGATATTAAACAAACAGTAACACATCAAACTCACTTCTCATTAATCTTAAAAAAGAAAGTACATAAAAGTTTTAAAACTGAAAAGAAATTACACACTAAGATTTTTAAACACTAAAACTACTCTCTTTGCCTCAAGGCTTACAATGCTTAAATAGTAGAAAAAAAATGAGCTAGGTTCCTCTTGGTCTTCTTGTCTCTTGTTGGTGTGTTACATTGTAACACATAAAACACCTTGTGTTGTTGTGAGAGTGTAGACAGCTTTTGATCTTGGCCCTTCATTCACCTTGGTGCCCACAAAAATTAATCAACACCCTTGATTCGAATGGGGGGTTTTTGGATTGCCAACTTGGCACTTTTGTAGCTGGGAAAGCTTAGTGGAGGAGGGGGTGATGTTTACCCATGGTGTTGAAGGGTTGCAGGGTAAAAGAGGGGGAGGTTGACCCGTGAGTTGTGTTGGGGTTTGAAAGGGCGGGAAAAAGTGTTATAAAAAGGTTAGGGGTGACAGGGCAAAAGTTTGTGGATTTGGCAAATGTGGCCCCTCATGGTGATAAGGGATGTTGCAATTTTCGTCCTTGGTGTTATACAAGTTTGGGGACTTGGAAAATTAACCCCCCAAGGGTTATATTGGTTGTTGCACCCAAGGTCCTTGTGATGAAAGCCTTTGAAATATTGGCAGATTTAACCCTTGTGGTATTTCTTTGCCAATTTGGCAGATTTGGCCCTTCTCTTTATTTCCTTCTTTTCTTCTTTCAAAACAAGTTTAGGGATTTACAAGTTTAGTCCCTAAACTTGTTTTTCTTGACTTTTGGCTTCGGGTATGTCGGGTTGACTTTTTCAAACTTGGGCTTGGACTTGACTTTGACTTTTTCCACGCTTTTCCATTCCGTGTCCGGTTTTGTCGTTTTTGGCTTTGTTTTTCGTCCTTTGTGTGATATCCGTTTCCTGCACACTACAAATGCAAAACAAACATATATTTGGCAGTTTTTGTCTGTTTTTTTGTCATTTAAGTCTGTTTTTATTGGAAAAAGGTATGTGTAATTAAGCACATACCAATACCAACATTCTAATCATCGAATATGCATCTTTAACAGGTTCACCACGATCATGTGACTCATATTCCTCAATATTGATATAACATTTATCAATCAAGTATTTGAGGTAACTTTACGGATCTATGAACGAAAATTATATCATTATAAGGTTTAACATTTAAAGCCTCGATATGATATTCACTAGTGTATTTAAGAAGGTTATGTATTTTGTATTTTTTATCTCTTTAAGATCTAAACAACGCTCCCACTTGCCTTTTGTAATTAAAGACTCTTCTATAATTACTTAGCATGCAGAGTAGCAATTACAAGATACATTGACAGTTCCTGAGTTTAGTTTGTTAATATCATTCTTCATAAGACTTTTAACAAATTTAGATGTCTTATTAACCTTCTAGGTTGGAGTTATATTGAGTATATTCAAGACATACTCAATTTCAAACCTTGACAGATTTTGGAGGTAAAATATTTAAGTTATCAAAATCAAATAATTTCAAAGAATTTGATTCAACACTCTAGACATACCATGAATTTGTGGTATTCTATGAGTAATTTTATTGTGAGACTTTATCACAATCTTTTAGATAACTTAATACTTTTAGACAACATACTTATCAAATTGTGCGAACCAAATTGAATATATAATATTTAAACACCAATTGCATGCAATAATGTAATCGGCTTTAACTAGTTGTCAAGATTCCCTTGTCTCTATCCAAGTTAACAAATACATTATTTTGCTATGAACAAAATTTTTTTATTTTCAAGACTTTGTTCATTCCATAGCCAGAGGATATAACTTACTTTATGTTATAAGTCTTTCAACATTTAAAGGACTTCATGTTTATTAATTTACATTAAACATAAACATATTTAACTAAAGTAACTCTGAACGCCAACTCTTGACTTCAGTAAAAATTTCAAGTTAATCAAGATTACTTTATTATTTGGGACATTCCAAGAGCACATAAACCTTTTACTTGAAGTAGTCTATCAATTAAGATTACTTCATTATTTTGGACATTCCAAAAACACATAAACATTTTACTTGAAGTAGTCTTTAATTCATATCTCGACATATTGTTTCTTACCTTACGGTCAAGAGAACCTTTAATCATATTGTTATTGTCATGTGTTGTACCTTGCACACAATAAAGATTTCTCCCACTTGTGCATGGCACAACATCATACCATGTAATCAAACAACACGACGTTCGTTTGTTTATGTGGACAATATGATAGTGTCACAGATATTAGCGTTACAAGTAGATATTGAACCACTTTGTTTAGTAAGAAATAGTGCACAACTATCCTTAATAAACAAAAATTATGCATTATCTCAAGACATTCAAGAAATAATTTGGGTTACTACCAAGATAATAAACCTTGTATCTCCCACTGAATTAGACAACATTACATTAATGTCTTGTTCAGAAATAAGTCACGATGCTTCCACTGGATTTGACAACATTGTAAGTGTTCAATAACCAGTGAAAACAAATAGTGATCTATTTATTTCCAACTCAATTTGAAATCTAAATTAGTAACATTTACTTAGATTTCAAAAGTTCTACTATGCAGATGAGGGACTATCCATCAATGCTATTGATTAACTTGAAAATTGAGCATGCAATTTCCTCTTTAATTTAGATTAAGACAAATAACTAGATATATTATCCTAGTTTGCCTTTACCATTTTGTGGTAATAATGGTATTTTTCTAATCAAAAACTCATAAAACATCTTACATTAAGATGTTACCATTTGATAGCTTTAAGAACATATTCTCTAGTTATCTATATGTCTTATATCTTTCAAAATATTCACTATGAAATCTATATGAAAATACAAGTCATGCAATATACTTAACTTTTAAGCTTGCTACGAGTTTGATTACATTAGGACAATTCCTACGTTCCTATTATTAACTTTCCTGAGCAAGAAAGATGATAGGAATGAGTCTCCTTGTTCCTTACAAGGAAAGGAGTCTCGGTTTGACTTCTTTGATAAAGAAACAAACCATTGTTTACGATTTTATCGTTGCATTAATACTATTAATAGAATCGCAAAATTCAATTTTAGTATATTCGATAATACTCCTTGAATAAAATTAACTACCCATGTTTATTCAAATAAACAATTAATTTTCTAAGGTTAGGATCGTACTTGACATACCACCACCACATCAGTTGATCTGCTAGTGATGGTGTATTCAAAAGGTTATCAACGATTGAGAATTCACAATTTTTGTAACTCTTAAACCATATGGGACTTACTTTATTACAATAATATCTAATAAGCATGTTTCATCCCATCTATGCCGCGTGTTAATAGGTCTAACCATAACAACGCTAAGTCGTCCAATCAAAAACTGTAATTACTTGTAACTACATAATCTACACGATGGCTCTGATACCACTGTTGGGTTTTTACAACTATTAACTATTAAATATCACGAGTACGCAACGGAAAACATAGATCACGTATAGAATATGTAATTAAAAAAGGTATCAAGAAAGCGTACCTTTTAGCAATTAACGAATACACCGTCTTGAATATACGCGTATGTATAATATTAAATACCACACAAACTAATTAAGTTACCAAAGTAGATAACCTTTATGGTGTGCATACACTACACGTCACCGAGATACGTTAGGATGCTAGTCCTTCTTTCATGAATAAAACAACCCAACACTTTGTTCTTGTTTTGTTCTTGTCGTCACACGATCCAAAGAAACCCTTTATGTTTTGCTACTGATTGAACATCACAAGACAAAAGAACAGATATACATGTGTTATGGTATGCATGCATATAACATTCCATACACATAATAAAATTCATGCATGAATACATGCGTTGAATACTTTCCATGTATTGAAGGATCATAGTTATTAAGGATGGTATGTGTCGATTGACCTTTGATATCATATATCTCTCATATATTCGAGGCAAGGGGTTTTATATATAGAATAAAACTTGTTCTCTAAGTCATGCTCAAACACCTCCTCTTGTTTGCTAGAAACGACACTCGGACCCCTCCTTCTTTTCTTGTTGCGAACATATAATTATTTCGTGAAACATATTAATATAATTAATATAATATATATATTAATTACATTAATTAACGTATCCTCTGTGTATATGTGTGTGCCCCTATAGGCTCACTTATTTCTGACCGTATATTTATTTATGATATGGACATATCACAACAGTTACCCCGTATATTATCTGGGCAGTTACACGAGGATTAAAGAACCATTAAAGAGACTGTACATCCCGCCTTTCCAGGTTCAATTAATTCGGCTGTTACACGAGTGTTACACCACCATTAAACATGCTGTTACACAATTCCATTTAAATGGGATATGACCTCCTGTATCTCCCCACACATCCTCCATAACTGAAAACGAAATCAGATATAATTGACAGCAACCACGCACCTTAAATCGCCATCATCATTATCATCGTTACAAAAACACAATATTTGCTGCTTTGATTCTTTCCAATCTCAACTATCTTGCATGACAATTGGTTTTTATATATCATGATCTTATTTAGATTGAATTGCTTTTATGTTTTGCTTTGTTGTGAAATTATATTTTGGATTCATAATCAATTCATGATGAGATTCTTTGCTCACCAAGTGTTTGATGAAATGGCTATGGAGTTAAGTTTGTAAAATACTAATGTTGTGATTTCATTCACAATGTAGTATATGATTCGGTATATTTGATGCAATTCCATTAATATTTCAAGTAATCATTTTTTGTATATATTTGTAATTTTTGTGACCTTGAGTTTATTTTCCTGTATTTGAGACAACAATTTGACCAACCATGCTTTTGGTGGTCATGATTGCAGGTCATGGTGAATTAAAAATTCTATCAATAACTTATCAAACTCAAGGTGATTGCTGATTGGTTGAGTTGATTGCAGGAGCTGTCCTCAAGGGTGCTGAGAGTGCTTTAAAACTGAAGGAGAGAAGGCTACAAATGTATAATGAAGCGGTTGGAAAAGATTTTGATTCGAAAATGGGATATGAAAGTGTAAGTCATAGATGATATGTCTTTATATAAGAGTACTGCATAATTGTGTATCTAATTTTAGACAGTAGATGGTCGGAGTTTTATAAGTAGACTACATATGCTAAGTATTTGTATTCATGAGAAGCATTTATAATGTGCAGTATATCCTTTTTGAACCAAGATTTTGTTCATTGGCCTGGAAATTCAATAATTTAGTGGAACCTGTTTAATCTCCTTTGATGAAAATTCCATAATTAGATCATTAGACTCTTCTTAGTATTGATACTAATAGTATTTAACTTTCAAAAGCCGTTACACATTTATCTTTACATATGTTTTTTTTGGTTTGAACATGTTGGAATTGAGAGAAGAATGGAGATTAGTAAATCAAAGTGCATTTGCTAATATATTGTCCGATATGCATATATCTTATGTTCTTCGCTACTGCTATAGTCACATCTGCTTCAGTTCAAATGTTATGATGAATCATACGTCGTAGTGGTAATATGCATTTGAACTGATTTTTACTAAAGATAATCGCCAAATTTTAGATATTGTATTTGTTAGCACTATTATTATGTAATTCATTCTCTTCAACATTTTATACTTGCGCCACTTATCGTTGATTACATTATGCAAAACTTAATCGCGTGAATCGACTACCAAGGATAACCAGGTGGTGTCACAACCGTAAATTTCAGGTCCATATTTTAAACTATTCCGATCATTATTTTGAATTTTATCTGTTACGTTTGAATTTAACCTAAAACCAAGAGGTTATCCTGTGTAAATCTGAAAAACGTCATCGGACGCGTTTCGGCTTCGGATTTTGATTAGTCTAGATATTATATGCATTATTTTATCTTTTCTAAGTGTTTTGTGGTTTACGTTCACTGTCGATATTTATTTTTACGGTTTAGCGTATTATTTATGTTTTCCGCGATTTTGATCAAACGGAACCCCGAAAACCCGTAATCTTTTCGTGTAAACTCTAGTTATCGTGTATCTCGAGTATAGAAGTCAAAATTTTCGTGGTCTCCCTCCCCTCTACTTAACTCACACACACAAACTCACTTTTAATTAAATTGAGTGGAATCTTTTTACTTTATTTTGAATTTCAAGCCTCACATGCAAAGATGGTGATGTTTTGGAAGCATGCTCCCATGCATGGGACATGGTGTTGTCTTCTAGCTCAACTTTGGACCACAACTCCACTACTATTACAATGTAGAATCTTGATTTAATTAAGTGGCTAGTGAACAAGCTTGAACCCCCTCCCCCTTGACTCCTTGCATCCAAACCCATCACCACACACACTCTTGGTGTGTGTTAGTCACTTAGCCTTTTTAAACTCTATCTATTGATAAGTCTTAGCTCACAAAATATCTTAAACCCTAGTTTGTCCCTATATAAGGCTTGTTGTATCTCACCTAGGTTATTCATTCATTTCTTACAAGCAACCAAGAGCTCTCATCTCTCTTTCCTCTCTTCTCTTGCTCACGACACACACACACACACCTACACTTTTCAAAATTTTGATTTCAAGAAAGATTTACACATTCTAATCTCATTTCTAATCATATTTAAGGGTGTTCCAAGGGTTTGATCATTGTTTTCAAGGTTTTCTGAAGACTTCAAGAGTTAGGGTTTTAATATTTCAAGAGGGTTTTTGCTAGATTATTTAGGGTTTATAGATCTAAGGATTTTGGGTTAGATCTTGTGTGTTTCTTGACTTATCTTATTATTGTAAGTGTTCTATTCCATCTCTTATGATTTCTTCATGGTTCTTATGCAATATTAAGGCTTATGTGTTTGTGGGTTTTAAAAATAAACAAGTTAAAACATAAACTAATATTGTTTTATGGTTCTTTGATTTATAAAAGGTTTGGTTGTGAGTATGAGTGATCACGAGTGTTGCAAAAATAGAAATGATAAGATTAGGTTAGTATTGATTGTGGTTTTGATGGCAAAACATTGGTTGGTTTAGTAGTGAACGAGACTAGGTTAGAATAGGCACTATTGTGAAGTTTGGAGGAGTTTTGGGAGCATTTGCGAAAAATATGGTTGCTGGTCCTGTTTTGTTTTAAGGTTTTGGGCGACTTAAAAATATTTTCACTAGTCAAAAAGTAGTTTTTAGAGAGCTTATTTCGAATAGATAGATTTTCATATATCGAACACTAAAAGCGAATTTATAACGGTTAACTTATGGCGAAATGAATTTTGGAACACTTTTCGGAAAAATAATAAATGAAGTTGCTGATGTGAATAGTAAATTAGGTTTTCGGAAACTTTTGGACATTTTTTAGGTTTTAAAACATTGGCGAAACATATAAAAACATTAGCGTATTGATTGGAAACATTAGAAACGTCACAAAGGATATTATAGAATGCTGAATGTTATAAAAGTGTAAGACTTCTAAAAATAGTAACTTTTGAGATAAATTGTCGAGACGGATGTAAAAGTTAGGCGTTTAGGTATTAATAAAGCGTTTTCAGAAATATGGATTTAACAAAATATAAGGGACGATATTAACGTCTTGAAACTTAGAACTTTCCTAAAATAGAAAGCTTCCTAAAATAGTAACTTTTAGTAAATCATGACATATTTAATCATGAATATTTTGTCATCATAACGACACCATTTTTCTAACTAAGACACAAACACATACGGGTGCCTTCTTGTTGATAAATTTACCACTTCTGGTTTCGTATATCATACCTTAGTCTTAAGGTGCGTCATTCCTTTAGGTGCTGGCTAGGATGGTGTATCACCTTCTCTTACGTGATTATCATTTGCTCATCGCTCTAAGGTGAGTTCATAGCCTTACTTTTTACTCATTTTGAATAAATATTTTACAACTTTGGGGTGAGAAACATTGCTTGTTTCTAAACTTTGAGCACAAGTATTTTCGGTTATCATTTCCTGTTTACGTGTTGCCTAAATAGCGATTAGACCACTATCCTCTATCATGCCCGAACCATCATGAACCGTTAATTACCTATGACCAATGGGATTGGTTAAGTAAGCGCGAATGTTATAAATAGATCTATTTGGGACTAATTATCCCTATCCGGGTAAGCAAGCACTTACTTGTTTCTGTATCGATGAACAAACGGATATATTTCATGTCGAGAATTCTTTGGGGTGTCTTGGTCAGACATCTATAGGGCAATATCATCACTTGTATATTACATGTATCTCCTAATTTAGCACCGGTGTCATGAGCTTAGCACAACGTAAATTCTTTTCATGTGATATTGTATGGGTTATAATAGTCACATCACTTTTAAAAATCTTGTGGTCCAACCTTACATCAATTCAAACCTATAAATTCATCAACTTTATGTTGACTGTTTTAAGCATGTTTTTCTCAGGTGCTTAGCTGGATTGTTCTTGAAGTGCTATTTGATGTTGCATGTATTGCTGGGTGTCTTTTAAGAATGTTTATTTTTAAACTTAAATACTCGTTGTCTCAAAAACATGTTATGATTCTGCTGCGTTTTCTTAAAGCTTCCGCTAAAACTATTTCATTTATGTCGAGAATATTGTAAGACTTATTTTGTTTTAATCAAAGCAACGAGTTATGTTTTATCAAACGTCCATATAATGGTCGTTTACTTAATCTTGTGCGATGTATGCAATGACGTCACGCCTCCGAACATGTATTCCGTCCAGGCCTCGTTTGGAGGTGTGACAGGTGGATTATTGAAGTATGGACTGTTTGACTTCTTGGGACTGCGTATATAGTCGGGTAATCTTAATAAGTAGTCACAAAAAGGTTTTAGTTTTTTTATAAGGATGACTGTTTTATTGGACTAAAGAGACTACATATGATAATCAAATATTTTTGTCCGATAGTGCTAGAAAGAGGATAAATAGTTTATTGCGAATATACTGTTGGAAATTAATTACATGCCAGAAAAGTACAAGGTTTTTTTTAGCTCTGATAGAAGTTTTTGAAAAATACAAGCTAGAAAGTCTCAAAATGAAGATGATCTGTCCAGCTCTTTGGAAAAGTCTTAGTTGTTGTAAGGTTGGAAGTATCTCCATTAAGTGCAATCACGAAGTGTTACGAGTATGGTGATTCTACGCCTAAAGTCTTTCAATTGATGAGATCATTACTCTTGGTGATAACGTCGACTATTTATTGGCGAGTTAGCTTTTTCTAAAAGGCATAATAATATTTTGTTTTGTGTTGTATATATGGGGCTTATTGAATGACATGTCGAAAGAGCAAAATATTTTGACTATCTTAAGACATTTTTGTTATAGTGGTTAGTTGTTACATAAGTACTTATGTAGTTGCGCCACCCTTTTTGAAAGATTATTTTCTGAGTGGGATTTTAATGTAGAAGGCGATGGTGAAGGACCAATTTGCCATTAATGTTATCCAAAAGGTTCTTCAGACAAGTATGGGTGATCAACTGAAATTAATGAGCTTTAGTTTAATTAGGTTTTCCTTTATGGTGATTATATTCCGTATCTATTTTTTACTTGTTAATAGGCCTATCCGTATTGGTCCGTCATTGTTTGAACCTGTTAATTTATATGATATTGTCCTATTTGAATGTGTGAAGCCGTCCAAGTGTCTTTTTGTACACTCTATTAGACAACTCATATAGTACTCAACAACATGTCAGCAACTCAAGTTACAAGAACCTTTTGGTGAATTGCCTAACATGATGACATTCCTTATGTAAATATAACTTGGTTCTAGTAATTAGCTACATTTTCGACACAATGTTTATTACAAAAAGTGACCAGCAATGCCTATGCTTTGTTTTTGGGGTGTATGTTAGAGTTGTAGCATACTAGAATCAAGACATTAATAAAAAGGAAAATTCTCAAAAGAGACCATACACCAATGTTGATATCACTTGGTAGGCCAAAAAATATTTGCGACTTGGCGATTGATCAACTTAAGCATATTTCATTATGTGTCTCTTATTTAAATAAAAAAAAGAGACACATGGCGAAATTTGCTTAAGTTGCCCAGTTATACGATGCTTCACATAAGTAAAAGTTTAATTTTTCCCAAAAAACAAGTCCGGTGCAACGCACGGAAAAATAATAAATTACTTACGTTTTAGTGGAAACACGTTTTTAGTTAAACCTAGCCTCATGATTCACAATCATATTTCTCCAAAAACCCAAACTCTCTGCAATGCACAGGTGCTCACATACCCCTAATAAAACATATTCACGATATTCAATTTATTGACAAAAACCCGTATGCGTATAAACTTCTAAACATTAAACCTAACGTCTCAATCCAAAACTCATAAAAATCGTTACCAATGAACAATATGACGCAACCCGTAAGCAACGCAGGGAACCCCATTGACGTAGTGCTCCTTAATTGCAACAATCAGATGAACAAGACGGTGCACAATCAACAATTAGATACAACCCGTGTGCATCGTAAGGGTCTGAATGCCTCGTTCAATATAAACGGATTCATTAATCTTAAGATAAATTTTCTAAAGATTCATCACATTACTAATGACGAATTTTCGACAGGAAAAAAAATCCTAATACAGACACATATATAATAATAGTAGCGTATGTTATTACTAGTACTTATTTTAACGGTTTTTAGTCAATCACTAATGACGAAAACACGCGCCTCATAAACTTGAAGCTATTGCATGCCATGCGGTCGTGTAATCAAAAACGCGCGCCTCACCATGGGCTAGGGGTCTCGGAGAGGTGTGCAATAGGTGCAGTCGTACAGGGTCTCCGCTTATAAAGGGCCACATTTTTATAATTTCTTATATATACGTATATGTTTAAACATATATGAGCTATAAAAATCAAGTTTATATGCAATTTCTTCTTGGTTTACACGTGTAATAGGGCCTCTTTTTTGTTACTGCCCAGGACCATCGAAAACTACGAGACGGCCCTGGTTAATTCATAAACATATCTCTTGGATGACTTCTTATGGCTCATGTCTAAATACTAGTTATAGAATGTTGTAATCTCCACACACACACAGACAAATGTAACAAGAGTACAAAAAAATGTATGTTAATTTTATGCAACTTAATTTACAAGAAGCAATTATACAATGTCAAAAATATATTCTTGTATAACTGCCTAAATTGACTAATTGATAACCTTTAGCTTTAGAAAGAATATGAGTGTTCTAAAGAATAAATTAATCAATCTAAAAAAATATACATGTTATATATTCACTCTTGAAATGAGCCATAAGATGACTACTTTTTGCTGTTGTAAAAGCATGAAGCAAATGATCATCAAGGCACAAGTTCATTCAGCTCAGTTTCATCATCTTTATCCATAGCCAAAGTCATTTCTTCTGCTCTTTTAGCTTGATCTCTCCAATCGGTTTTCACCAATGTATACACCATCAACGATACACAAGCTGCCTGTGATGCAACTAGTCCTAGCCATAGTCCTCGATAACCTATCTTAAAAACAAAAGCTAGAACAATCGACATTGGAAGCCCTATTAGGTAGAATGCTGCAATGTTAATCCGAACGCCAACTTTTGGTCTAGCTGAGCCTGTTAACGCGCCACAAGCAGCTGTCTGTGGCGCGTTTCCCAACTCAGCTAGACCTGTAATAGGGAGAGCTGACGAAAGCAATCCAATAATTTGGACTTCATTAGTGTATAATTTCCCAAGAGTATTTCTCAATGTAACTGACAATCCAAAGACTATGAGCCCATATATGAATGCAATTGAGATCCCAATGATTGCAGCCCATCGAGCACTAGAGGGTTGACCTGCGCCTAGTTCATTCCCAACACGTTGTGATATACTAAGGCTCAAAGAAAAAGGTACGACGTAGATGACTCCTGTAGTTTGCATGATGATCCCAGTAGCCGCTACACAAGATTGAGGGTTTTCTAGTAGCCCACTAAGGAAAAGAATAATCTCATACCACCACCACTCCAAGCACACCGAAAATAAACTAGGTATAGCCATGCTCAATAATGGCCCCCAACCATGAATAATCGAGGTCAAAGTAGCCCGATTTCTAGCAGCCCACGGCTTAATTGCAACTTTTGAAAAGAAAAGATATATTAACAATCCGATATTCATGTTATATGTGAAACAAGTAGACGCCATAGCAACACCTTTCACTCCTAATTTTAAGTAAAAAATAAGAAAGTAGTTTATAGGAAGATGCAAGATGGTGGCACATGTGGCAACTATGGTGGCAGGTGAGTTCAACCCTTGTGCACGTAAAAAAGACCGAAGGGGTTGAAGATGGGCCAGGGCTAGGAGCTCTGGGAGGGAAAATGCTAAATACATGGCTGCAACTTTTGTGATCACACTGTCTTGGCCGAGCTGATGAAACACGGGCTCCATGTTTAACCATAGGAAGGTAACGGGAACAGATGTAATTAAGAGAAGAATAAAAGTTTTGATGTACATTTGGTTAAGGACTGATAACCTTTTGGCACCAAAGGCTTGAAAGCAAATTGGGTCCATACCCATGCATAAACCTTTCATGATTGATAAACCTGTGATGTTTGCGAAACCAATGGCTAGTGCACCTCCTGCTAATTCTATTTTACCCATGTGGCTTAAGAACAACATGGAGATTATGGACTTCGAAAACATGAGGAAAGTGGTTGTTGCTACCGGACATGCTGCCTTCCCAATCAATCTTATCTCTTCTACCACCTGTATCATTACCGCAAATTAGCTGGTTGTATACACTTTAACAAGTTCTGAAATTTCAATCTTCAGAAATGTTCACACATTTGTAAGTGGAACTCTATCACCAAAAAGTACGCACACAAGCGTAAAGAAAAACACCTCTAGAATATGTATACCTGTCATAATATAACCGATAAATAATGATATAACTTTATTTGCTTCTCTTTCATGATTCACTTATATTAATTTTAACATAATTCGATTAGACATTGACCCATTTCAAGTGGTGAGCACATACGGAGATCTTTTCGCTGCATTTCACTATCATTAATGTGTGTATAGCGGCTATTGGCTTCAAATGAAACATTTCATACGGGACAAAATTTTGGCAAGGCTACTAGCTAGCCAGCCATCCGAAAACACACAATATGGCTCAAGGAGCTAGACCCATGTAGACAAAAGTAAAAAGATTATCTCAACGGATGAGGCGCCTCTTACCCAAGTGGCGAGGATTCAAATCTCAAAGAGGAAAAACGTGTCGCTTACAAAGATTGTGTCTAAGATGAGACTGTTGTATATATACTTGATTAGATCATTAGCTAATTAACAATGATAATATTAGAGTAAATAGAACATATATTATATGCTAATAATATTCCCAATTTGTAGTAACAGAACATTCAACCGCGCATGCATTTGTTTACATGATTAAGATGTTTAAAAGATGACAATCACCTTATAATAATAGCATGTGAGATTGAAGGTGATGGCCATAACATTAGTTTAAACATGTTCCCAACTTTTTATAATCAAACCCATGAGCATAAAAAACTTTTTCATAAACTAACTTTAAAAGTACAACTCTTACTCAAGTGGACAAATCAAACTATGAACTTGGACCATTAACATGGCCTACATGTTAAAAATAGTTTGTGCAATGGTTTATACATTTTTAGCTAATCTAAAATTGTTTGTCTATCATTTTGGGCTTAAAATGTGACATTCGTCTTGGAGATAACATTTCGTTGGTTGGGAGGTGTAAATAGAATAGAGAAATGATTGAAAGACGTAAATGTGTGACTAATTTTATGTAAAGAGCATTCCTTACACCAAAAACGTTTGGTACGATAACGAAGAAACAATTTGTCGATACAATCTAATACCTTATATAGCAAGTTTCATAGCAATTTAAAAAGTGTTTCTGAAGCACCAAACACTTAAAATAGCAAGGTCTTTAAATACACAGAGTTGTTAATGCACCAAACGAGTGGGAAAGACTCCAAACATGTAAAGATAGGAAAGAAAAATATGAAACATGTGGGACAGAGTTCATTAACAAACTACATTAGCTCATAATGTTTGATTTTTGTTATATTTTAATTTTCCATTGTTTTGGAACACTTGATTAGAAAATGTATATTATAATGTTCTGTAAGTATAGTTAAGTACTAGCTTACTATCATATCATTAACCAAAACTGAAACTCATGACATAATCATAGTTTAGTTGTTGATCATAAATTCTATATTTGCTATAATTTCAAAACTAAAATGTAATACAAGACCTTTTGAGATTTGCATTTTTTCTAATCTGTTTCAAATCATTCATTCTCTAGTGGATGTTTATGTGTATGAGTGTATCCTCCTAAAAACATTAATTAAGGTACAATGTGACGATTAATTAGAAGTTTTTAAGTAAGTGAAAGAGAAAACTAACCTTATTTACAGGTATACTACGAAGAAGATGATGAAGGAAGTGAACTTGTGTAATGCCGCTAACGTTATTGTTAGCAAAATCTTTATTTTGAATCTGTTCTAGGTCGTTTATAACGATATTCTCTGCGTCCACATGAGCTCCGCCTCGAGATGCATCCATAATGCACATGCCCACTCTGCACACACATATAAATGATGGGATTTTGAGACTAGGTTAGAGTGAAGAACAATGCAAAAGACAATAATACTTTTTCTAGTTTAAATTTAAAAAGAAAAATTATTCTTTCTGAATGATGGGCTGTTTGTACTTGTGAATGCCTTAATAAACAATATCCTCTTCAGAGAATTCAGATATATTCTTTCAGAATATTACATGTAAAATTAGGTAACAACCTAACCTTAATATGATGAAGTCAGTTGCTGTTTATGGGTTTCCGTCGTTTTCTTGGATACGTAATGGTTATTTTCTACACTTTAAAACACTTCTCCATTCGCCATGACGAGTTGCCAGACAAGATTATGAGAGATGTCGAGTTTGATGTTCGTCGTGTGTATGTGTGTGTATGTATAGAGAAGGAGTTTGTGTGCATATTTATACAAATACTTATGTGTTCCTTTTTCATGACAAAGTTGATGCATGTGTCTTTGGTAAGTGCATAAGTTAATTGTGTGTTTTTAGAAAGGAGCATATATTAAATTCACCTTTTATATGAACTTTATGCAAAAAGGAAAAGGCTAGAGAAAGTCTAAGAAGTTGCATTTGAGATGCTTACTTGAAAGAGAACTTTAGTTAGTGGCTATGCTTATAGTCTTTCAAATACGGCAATTTGGGAGTCCTTCATAAACATGTCGTCTCAAGTAACCTCACTTTTTGTGAAATTGACATGAAAAAACTCAATTATTTGCGCATACAAGTCGTGACATCATAGTTACATAAATTTTGACTTGTAGGCTGTAAAATTAAGTAGTGCACCTTTTCTGATTCACATGAAACTTAAGCTAATCGCATGCACATGCACATGCAATGTCAAAACGCCATCGGCATATTAATACATGTTTCTCATTTCGTTTCTCATCTAATTAGCTCAAATGGGTTGGTTTTCCGTAGACAAATGATATATACTGCGCGATCTCTTCATAAATTGAGTGACCGGATAGAGATCTCTCTAAAAAGCCATGAGCGAGAGATTGTGATGCAAGACTTTTACAAAAGCTTTATACAATATTAAAATGTATTTAGATGACTTTCTACCATTGCAAGATAGAGTTTTTCTAAAATAAGTAATTTATTTGAACACTGAATTTATTTTAATCCATGATACCTGCCACAAAACCAGGAAAAGTCGAAAGTGTAATAATACTACACACAAGTAAAATTCCATTGACGTTAAAAGAATTGAATCTCGTAGAGCCCATCATGTCTAATGTTTGCACATAAGTCATGAAGTGTTAGGAAATCGAAATTAACTTAAAAAAAATAGCGAAACAAAAGATATGGTATTCTTATTCGAGTTCAACTAAAAACTATGATGAAAATTATACTAATAGCTCACATCTCACGAGGACATGTTGTCACTTACGTGCATGGTTAGCAGAAATTCTATATTTAGTTTCTGGGAGGAATGTATTATCTTAACACGTAAATATTACATAAAAACGTAAATCATAATATTATATAAAATCAAATATACATATTATTATACCAATCATAATTTAAAAAAGTTTAGCACGCGCAGCAACACGCAGAGAATACAAACCTGGTTTGTTACAATATACATGAAGAGCTAGCATGATGTGGGTCTTGTACAGTTGTACAAGATATATATTGATAAAATGCGGATGCATGTGCAGATGAACTGCGTACGTACATGCATGGTTTATTCGCGCACATGCCTTTTTGGTATATGATATATATGTGTTTTTCATTTACTCATCTCGCTTGCTTACCTAATGCTACATTGTGTGCATCGTACGAGTACTGTAGTTTAAGGATGAAAAGTAATGTAACAGTTAGATATATAGAAATAAACTTAAAATTGTGTTCGTATAACTTAATATTGATAATGGAAATGGTTTGAGGTGAAAGGTAGACTACCATTTGGTGGCAAATGAGAAAGTAAATAAGCTATTCCTCCAAGGACCTAAATGTGAAGCGAGGTGGAAACATATTAACGTATATATATGTATATATATATTTCAAAAAGGGAAACTCTTAGACCGAACACAATGGGAGGTGAGAGCTCTGCCTCACCTCAGCTCCTCATACGTCACCACTTTTGTGGCAGCTCTCTCCTCATGTGTGATCAAGCCAAAGCAAGAGAGAAGTGTTGACCACCTTTAACATTTTTTTTATAAGCGTGTGTGAGGTATTTTTGTGAAATATGTTTGTATAAAATGAGCATTTTATAAAAATGATGACCACTGAGAAGCTCAAAGATGAGAAAAGTAGTGACATACTAAATGATTATATGAGGTTGATGTAAAAATGAGAGGAATGGTGATCATTGTATCTAATCGACTAATCTTATCTCACAATGTATGTGTATCATAACTCATAAGTATATCTTACATGTTTATTTATTAATATTAATATAAATACAAACGTCTTAATGCTTGGCATATGTTACTTCATGATGGTTAATGTGAAGCCAAAATCTCCACATCACGCTATGTAACAATTTTTTATACTTATCTTTCTAGTTAGATTCCTTAATCTCCCTAGACAGAATCATATGAAATTCCATAGAAAAATGAGAAAAAAACAGTCGTCAAGTAATTATATTTAAATTTGTTGCAAAAAAATCTATTTATATTATGAAGGATAAAGTGTAAATTTAATCTTTAAAGTTTAAAAAAAATGCAAGATCGTCCTTAAAACCAAGTTTGTTTCAATTTAGTCCCTGAAGCCTACGTGGTAGTGCAAAAAAGCTCACGAACCGTTTTCTTTAACATTTCTCTCGTCATGTGCCTCACGTGGTATCTCTGTCATTTCGTTATTCCAGCCGGATTTACACCACACATGGCAAATTTCTCAAGGGTAAATTTGCAATTTACCCTATTACAAAAACCCAATAAACACTCTTGTTCTAAATGTTTTATATATGATTGTTTCATATTCTTCCTTGAACTTGAATATCACAAGAAAATTCAACACCGTCTTGAGAATGGTTACGCTATGGCAAAATCATGCACACAGTACCCTCATCCCTGATTTAAGTCTTGTTTATAGTAAGCTTATTTTTGTTTGGTTTTTTTTATTGTTTTGTACATTGTGTAGTTAAGATC
>BQNB010072357.1:0-27320 GCA_026074375.1 Tanacetum coccineum
GAGTTTTACTCTTCAACTCTCGTCTAAAGATATTCTCAAGAAAGCTTAACACTCGTTGGTCAGGACCTTTCACCATAACCAAAGTTTTTCCATGCAGAACCATTGAGTTATCTTATCCTGATGGTCCGAACTTTAAGGTGAATGGTCATCGTGTAAAGCATTACTTTGGAGGGGACTTACCACCTAAGGTAGTCCAAGATCTCCACACTTTCTCCAAGGACAAATAAATTCGGGGATTGAGTCAAGCTATGTGACTCGGTTACCAAAAACAAAGCGCTTCGTAGGAGGCACCCCATGCTTATCCATCTTCTATTTTCTTTCTTATTTGCAGGATTGACCCAAAATTTTCTGAAGACTCTCGTGTTCGGTGTTTTGTCCCGGTCCACTCGAGCTTCCTAGCATTTGCTTGCCATTAGTTTGGGAAAATCTGACATCCTAAAGATTATTATCGACTAACATTTATCTTGTAGCACACTTAATAAACGGCTTAAGATATTTGTGATACTTTCTTCATGTTTGAGTTATGCATTCGACCTTTTTGAATTCTAGTATGGGGTTTTTAAGTCTTAGGCTAGGAAACATTGAGGACAATGTTTAATTTTAGTATGGGGTAGTATATCTTCGATATGATCTTGCCTACTTTTTGTCGAATTTTCAAAAATATGAAAAAAAATTTAAAAATTTTCAAAAATAAAATAAGTGTTTTTGTCATAATTTTGACTTTCTTGCTGGGTAAGAATAAGAGTAAATTTTGAACGAAAGATGATAGAGTTAATTATGAGTAGGATGCTAAACAAAGAATATTTGGAAATCTTAAGAGCTCATGTATGTAACTTGTTGCTTTTTCTCCCATAAGCTTTTAATCGGATTAATATACGTGCTGTTTTTGGAAAATTAAACTTAAATCAACAATTTTTATGTAATATATAGCAAAAATTTTAGTCTTAGTTCAGATTTATACTTGAATTTTTCAAAAAGAAGTTTTCTTTAAATAAATAAATATAATATACAAAAAAAATGATGATAAAATGATAAAAAAATAAATATAATAATAAAAGCTGTGGGTTGATAAAAGTTTACTACATCTTGCCGGCTCACAACCGATGTTGTAGTCTTCTAAAGAAAGCCCATAGTTAGAATAAAGATCCGAGACTGATAAAAGTTTGCTGCATCTTGCCGGCTCACAACCGATGTTGCAGCCTTCTAAAAGGTCAAGGGTTATAATTGCATAAATGTCTAAATAGTTAAATTAATAAATTGACTTCTTTTTGTTAAATTCAAATATGCTTTTGCACTTTGACTATTCTATTTTATAAGCTATGAATATTCGGGAAACCTGAGAGTTTTTGAAACCTAAGGTCCGTGAGTCCCGATACTAGTCTCTGTGGGGTGTCAAAAGCCTGGTCACTTAGCCGTAAGGTTGGGATGTGCCGAGACGAAAGTCGCTACATGGGATGATCTCGCCTTTAAGCTCATTATTCTTAGGTGGAACGTAAAGCATAGTATGTTGCAAAAAGTTGATCCATGGTTGAAATTCAAGATAGCACGCTCACTTAAGATATAATAAATGTCGGGAGTAAAAAGTTCACAAGTTGCAAATATGAGTAGTGTTAGCATCCTTACTGATATTTAGCTGTGATTTTGTTTTAAGCTTGGTTTGGATAAGTGAAAAGTCGGGAACGATGAATTTATCCTTTTTGGGGCATTCTCGGAATCGAAATGTTTCTTGTTCTATGACCCTAAAAGTGATAAGTTAATAATGAAAGTCAAAAATGATGTTAATTGTGAGAAATATAAAAAAAAGTGAAAAAATGAAAAAAAAATTAGAAAATGGAAAACAGGGTGTTTCATGCTTAATGATTACATTATATCATTGCGTGGGGACACGGCAATGCCTTAGTATAGGGGAATTTGATAGTTGCTAAATTACACATACTTTTATCCTTAGAAAACGAGCCAAAACGACCAAAGATAGACAGTAAATGCCAAATATGTTTATGTTTTGTCTATATTGTAATTGCAGGTACCAGATATGTGACAAAGGACAAAACCGAATAAAAACAAGCAAAACGAGCACGAGATGGGAAAGAGTGATCAAGATTCGAAGCCAAAGACGTTTCCGTTCCATAAAAAATCAAAACCGAGCCCGAGAAATTAAACCGGATCAAGCCCGTCATGAAAAGAAGCTAAAAAGTCCATCATAAAGTCAAAAGCCCATTATTCCATACCCGGCCTAATTATAAAGCCCAAAATGTCTTTAAACCTGTTAAACCACAAGGACCACGCTTGTAATAGTGCTATACAAGTTCAGGGGGCTAATCTGCCAACTTGCCAATCTCTCCCTAAGTCAAACCAGTCAATCTTTAAAAAAGAAAAAAAACCCATTTTAACCTCTCGCGCCTAAATTTCGTTGTACTGTACATCTTCCTCAAAAACCCTGCAACATGAAATTAATTCAAGGGTAAATCTGCCATTTTTCCCCATCACTCACTCACACGCAATCAACACGCATCAAGCATGTCTCCTTACCCTTGTCCACCTTGGCAATCCGTGTGAATATTTTTCATTAAAAGGCAATCTAAAGGCTGAAATTAAAGATTGTAGATCAAGCAACAATTCAAGGGCTGTGATTGATTGGAGAGGAGCGTCTGAAAGCTTGATACCTCCTCATTTCTGCTATAAATAGTGATAGGATTTCCATTTTGTAATTGTCCCAATTTATGCATTTAGAATTGGTTAACCAATTTAAATTTCATGTAATTTTCCTTTTCAGCAATTTAAATACATTGTCAATTTTACTTTACTTGCATTTGTAATCTTTTCTTTATCAATCAATAAAAATTCCAAAAATATTGTCCATTTCCATTTCCTTGTTCTTACATCACAATTACTGTTTCATTGATTATCATGGGGTTTGTAAAAGCTTATTTAAGCTTTGGAGTTAAATATTTCAAAATCTGTTGGTATTGGAAGCAATTGGGTTGAACTTTGAATTTGGATCAAAAAAGGGCAAAAGCCGGATTTGGTTTGGGTTTGAAGCAGCTTATTTGGACATAGGGGTTGTTAGGTTAGTGGTTAGGTCTTCTGCAAATTCTAAGGACCATTGGTAAGTTTCATTTTTAATTTTTACCCATTTTGCTTTTTACTGTTCATTTGCTTATTACTTGCTTATCTGTGTTTATTATTGCTTAAGAGTTAGGTTTGAATGTTTTTTAAGTTAACCTTGACTTTTGGAAGATGAGCCAATTATGGAAGGGCTCATATGGACTTAAACTTGCTTATCTCTGATAAGCCAGAGCTGTTGATAAGCTCTTTGAGCATTTCTGCCTTTGTTTTGCTAAGGCATTGTAAGTTTTCATTTACTTTCCTTATCTTAAGTTTCTAGTGTAGTATTGCTTATTTGCTTATCAATTGCTTATCGGCTTATTACTAGCATTATTTGTTGTTTTAATGTCATCTTATATGCTTATTAGTTTCATTTGATAATCTGTTTTAAGTTTATATAGCTTAGATTTTAGTTTTATTCAATCTGTCATAAAATCATCCAAAAAGCTAAAAAAAAAATTAGCTTAGTTTGTAGAATTTTGATTCTAGCTTAATTGATTGTTGATTTATGTTTATTAAGCTTGTCATAAGCTATTTGATATCTGGTACTTAGGTTATGCTAGTTAGATTTTAAAAATCTCAAGTTTAAATGGATTGTGCCATAGTTAAAGGAGTGTTTGTATTAGTGATATTGACCTTTTAAAGTCAAATGCAGTGGATAGATAGATTTGAGCTAGTTATATAATCACTTTAAATCAATAGTGGAAGATTTTTTAAAAATTAGATTTCAAAAATTTTAAAGTTAAAGGTTATTTTTCAATCCTATGCACCAGGGGAGGTTTTATCTTAAAGTTAGCAAGAGTTCTAAGATCCTAGGTTCTCTAAGCTTTGATAAAAGCTTATTAAGTTGTGACATACACACTCAATTAGAGTGTGTATTGCAGGTTGTCCCTTAAGGACACCTGCAAATTAGTTTTGTTCCTTTGGTCAATTGCATCAGCAGTAGTAACTGCTGTTACTACTGTTGACCTTTTCATTTGCATTTAAGCTAGCTTAATTAGGTTTTAGGTTTTAAAATTGAATAAGCTTTAAGTTTAGATATAGGTAAAGGTAGCTTAAAGCTTATTTTCACAGTTCTAGCTTATTTCTTAGGTTAATTTAGCTTTAAAAGTTCATCAAAAATCTTAAAAATACAAAACAGTGCTAATAGATTTTAGGTTCTTAACTTAGATTTCTAGCTTATAAGTTTAGTTTTTATGAATTTGATTTATAGCTTATATGTTGATTGTTAAGTTTGCAAAAGCTAAGCTTCTGTCATAGCTTATTGAGCTTTCTAGCTTATTTAGATTTCAAGTTTTTAGTGCTTATTCCTGAGTTTACCTCTTAGATCATAGGATTTAGATAGCTTATAGTGTTTTTAGCTTAAGTAGCTTTTCAAATTTAGATTCTAAACATCATTAGCTTTCTATGACAGCTTTTAGTTTTAAATTTGAGCTTATAATGAAGCTTATAAGTGAAAATTAGCTTTTTAGAGCTCAAAAGCTCACTTTCTGAAACAGCTTTTTCAAAAGCTTTTTGAGAGCTTATTTTTGAGTTTCAGCTTATATTGCTTTTATTAAAGTTGCTTATCTTTAGGTGCTTAACAACTTTTGTTCTTTAAGTTTTTTATAAAAACCAAAAAAAAGGGAAGTGGAAGTCGGGGGTGAGCAAGACTCGAACCCCCGACCTCAACACCTCAACCTTTTATAACACACCACACACCCACTCCTTACCGCTGTGCCCTTGGGTCTTTTTCATAAGACCCTGGCACAATCAAATCTTTATATACAATTTTCCCCAATAAGCCTTTTAAGCTGTCAAAGCTTATTTCGCAGCTTATTTAATAAGCTGTGATCTCGGGCTTATTTTTCCTAGGATTTAATTAGTGTAAGCTATTTTCTGTCATTTTTCTAGAATTTTTAGAGTTCATTTAGTATTTTTAAACATTTATTTTCATTAAAAACTTTAAAAAATCATAAAAAATAGAAAAATAATCAAAAAAATATAAATCTTTTTTAGAAAATTTTCTTTTATCATTAAGTTCGTAGGAAAATTAGTTTGACTCTCGTTGGTCTATTTTTGAGCATTTTAGCTTTTAGGGCTCGGTTTTTTATTCCCGTTATTCGTTTTAATGATTTCTTTCAAATTTTATCGTTAAGTTTTCAAATTTTCAAATCCCTTTATTTTATCATAGATTAGATTATAAATTCAATTATAGGTTAAAGGTGCTAAAATAGGGTTAATTTGTCCGTATTCCGTTTTTCGTCCGCGTGTTTAGTTATTTTACTTGCATTTAATTGTTTTAATTGTTTTTAGTTATAGAAAATCAATCAAAAAGTTGAAAATCATTCATAACATTGTCCAAACTGAATCGAGGGTATCAATTCACATTTTTTTAGGATACGACCCGGTAATCACTTACCGGTTAATATACGTATTATATTATATATATTTTGAAGAATTTTCTTTTTACCTTTGTCCTCAAGGGTAAATTGGTAATTTTCCATAGTATTATATATTATATATTTTACGCGTATCAGTGATATTGTTAAACCCTAGCTCATAGAGACTTTACCCACTTACCGCTTAATGGCAGTTTATACACTAGTAGTCCACTTGTCCAACTATCCAATGGAATCAAAACGTTACTTGTTGAATTATCTTGGTCACCTGCTAGTCAACACGATTAATAAACCATTGGCAATATCCAATTAACTTGTTGAATTATCTAGGTCACCTACTATGTGGATTCACTATATGGAAAGCTATCCTGGACTCTAGATCTACTTGGTCCGCTTCACTAGATCCAGTTGAATGATAGGTCGCATACAAAAGCGCGTAAACAATTATAAATTGATAAACATAAACAAGCACTCAACGATAAATCAAGAAATTAAGATAAACAAATACCAAACATTCAAATCTTCATAATAATGGCTAATACCCAAAGGTATTAGCCTTCAAACTTCATAATAAATACAAGAGTAATTATTTAGCCAAGGTAAACTAACCGAGTTAACAAATGATACAAAAAACTGAACGATTACTAAAGTATATGGAATTAGACGTTGTCTTCTATGGAATTGAATACATTGCTCGACCTCTTCTGCTCTTTTTCTCATTTGAAAATCAACTTTTGTGGTTTAGGTATCGAGAATATGATTTAGCACACTTAAAACTCGTTTTTGAGTTTTGTATTTATAGGGTTTGGAAGTCGGTTGGATACGGAGTATCTAAGAGTTGGATACGACGTATTAGGGATTTATTGGAGTAGGGACCATGCTTGATATCTTCTAGAATATTATAATGATTCCTTATCTTGAATACGGCGTATTGAGTCCTCTAGATACGGCGTATTGATCTTTATTCCTGAGTGGTCTTTGGTGAGTGCAGGCACGGATACGCCATATCTTCCTTGATGGATACGGCGTATTGGTATTCAGAATAGTAATATTTAAAATATCTTTATTTAAGCTCCAGAATGCTCGCCTTTTGCTATCTTTCACCAATTACTCCATAAAAAAAAATTTTTTACTTGCAATCATCAAATGATAAAACAATTAATAACAATTCTTTGGAAAACTAACAAAATGGGTAATAAAATGGGATAAATGATCTATAGAAATAACGTTAATTTATGACCATCAATATTCCCCCCACTTGAATCCTACTTGTCCTCAAGTAGCCTTTAGAAGTTTATAAAATGTATCCCTAAGGATATTTTCTGTTAAAGCACTTATTTGATCTATTATAAGTACTCAACCGAACACCTCACGAAATAGGAAGATAAAAACACTCAAATCACTCAACTAATCTATGTGGTAACATGTAACTAATTTGCTCAATTGCTCGGTCGTGACGAGTATTCTATCATAAGCTTGGCAAGGATACACATCTCCACCACTAAAGCTAAGGAGTAACAAGTTTATAAAGGTAAATATGGGTTTTTGTATGGAAAGGCGTACGGTTTGATCATTCTAAAATCTTTCACCAGAAGTACCACTCCAACAAGGCAGCTGAAGCACACATACACACCCGGAACACCAGGATAAACATGTGTGTTCGATCACATCTTCATTCGAATTTAACCAACGGTTAGGATGAAGAATGATATAGGGTAGGAACCTTCTAACTTTCACCAAAAGTCGTAAACCAACAAGGTACAAGGCATGCATACACACCCAGAACGCCGGGATAGACATGCATGTTCGTATGAATCCTCGTTTGCGTAAAACCAGTGGTTAATCATTACGTGAGAGGGAAATAAATTATTGTTAAATAAAAATCAAGAAACAAATAGATTAAGACTTAAGATACAAGTTGCTAGACGCTCATTTCCCGACCGTTATCATGATAAAGACACAACTATTTACAACGTCTTGATCATAGATCAAAAACAACAACCTAAGTTGGCGTTCCCGTAACGGTCAACCTACTAATACATTCCAAACTTTCGATACTCAACAAGCCAATTGGCGTTAGTATTAAAAGTATTTTGTGTTTTTTTCATTTATTTTTATTAATAAAAATTACTTCTTTAAAATTAAAAAATTAATTATTTAGTTCTATCAGTATGTTTGTTTTATATAACTCACTTTGTACAATAATCTAACATCGATTGATTTTTTTAGACGTATCCAACAAATAATCGCACTCTTCTGTAATTCCTTTGGTCAGATTGCGCAAACGATTATCTTCCAACATTATTTCTCTCCTCTTTTTGTATGTTTCTTCTAAATTCTTTTTGATTCTCTTTGCTAACTATTCTTCAAATTCGGTGTAGTTTCACCATCTTCATGATCATAATAATTTTGGATAATTTCTTCGGTAATTCTTCGTTCTTCGGATTCACCATTAAATGTGATGGTAGTAAAATCACATGAAGCTTTGACACTAATATACATTCCCAATTGCAATGTGCAAATTTCCGAACCACACCCCCCCCAAAGATAGAAAATCACACAAGACTCGGGAAATAAAACTTTACCACTTTAAGCAACTAGCAAGCTGTAAATTACACTTAAATCTAACAGGGTAGTTACAGTGTACAGGGTGTACGAAAACAAATAGTTGGTGTAAATTTCCTAAAGGATTTGGCTCTACGGGTTGTTCTAAAGTGGATCATCACTCTAAAAGATGTAGATTGGAAAGGGTTTAAAACGGGAGGTAACTAACCAGTTGTAGTTAGTTTAATAAGCAACATGTAAAGGCGATTTGGGTGTAATCCTAAAATTTACCAATTTAAACAAGTTACTCCATCTAAATCCATAGTACTCATCACTGTGGTCTCGAGTGATATACCAAGCCAAGTTCTAAAGTCTACAACATCACCGACACACTCATATTTTGTGGAATTGGGAGTAAACATTTAGAAATGGAAAGGTAAATCCTCATACCATATTCTAACAAGGGTTACTGTGTGCCGTTAAGTCTGTCAAGTAATTTCACAAAAGTATCTTGAATTTTTTTAAATTTGAGCATAATTTAAGCATTTTAATGTGAAAAATAGGACAATTAAACATTCTAATTCCATCCCCCCACTTGAAATATACAACGTCCTCGTTGTATATATAAAACATTAAATAACAGGAATTAAAAAGAATAGAATGAAAACTCCCCTGATATTTCTCGTAGATTCTCTCAAGTTCTAGCGTTTATGAGCAAGATTGTGTGCTAAAAAAACAGCTGAATCCTAGCACGAACAGCACACACATAGAATTCCAGAAAATATGCATTTCACCAACTTTGTCGATATTTCTTTCTCGAATATAGGAAGAACAAGTGCATTCCTATCTTGGTTCCTACGGTTAATTTAAACTAAACTAAACGAACTAATTACGAGTCAGACTGTTGGATATGGCGTATCAGGTTAGTGAATATGCCGTATTCAAAATCTGACAATAATGTTTCTGAAGTGCAATAAAATAAAAGACTGATAATGTCTAGACAATCAATACACCGTATGGTATGGAGAGGAGACGCCGTATTGATGTCTGGGAAGACAGACTCGATAACAAAATTAAATAACAATCCGGGTTGTCTCTCGGGAAGCCACTGTTTTGATTACATGCATGTCATTAGAGTTTAACTTTTCTTCAGCTTCCACTTCTATTTGGTGCACGTCACCTTCCATCCTTCGCGCGTTTTTCTGAAAAAAATAACTCTTGATAGATCTTTGACATACTATCTTTGTTTTACTGTCTCCTAAAATAGTCATACTTTGCAACTTCTAATAGCAATATATTCTTCATTATGTCTAATCGAGGTATTGTCACTGGCCTCAAACTTTTCTGTTTTACACCTTTTTTGCGTGTAGGTAGCTCCTCGATAGAAATGGATGTTATTGCATCAGTAATTGCGCGCTTTGCCTACTTATGTTTTTTCAATATCTCGTTCATCTTATAGGCTTAGAGAATGAATCAGTAGGCAGATGTTGGGCGTGTATTCATATTTAGAATTCCTTCAATTCATTGGCTAGCTCGAAATACTATTATCAACATTTCTCTTATTCCAATTTCCATACATCCAAGCGTAAATATCAACTCTTTGATCCAATCCATCCCACTTTTCTTATGGTATTTGAATGATGTGTTTATGTTTGATAAGAATTCAAGTGGATCAATCCCTCAGTTTTTCACCCTTCGTCCATCATTTCATCTTCTCTATCGTATGATTCAGGATAGAATCTACAAAAGAATTTTTCAACAAGTTCTTCCCAAGTGGTGATTTTCTCACTAATCCACCATTCTTTAGCATCATCGGCACACGAGAGTATGAAAACACTTTCATTCGCAGTTGATAGGAATCAACGCAGAACTTAAATAAAATCAACCTATTTCTTAAGACATACCTAACAATTATGAACCCACCACGCTCTTCATTGTAGTCCATGATATAAGTTTCTTTCTTAATTACACCAAAAAAATCCTAGAATGAATATCAATGTTTATGTCTTTATACACGGTTATAGAAATGATTTTATTAGTTGTAAGCTCTTTTTTCAAGTCTTATTAGATAGAATTGGTTCTGCCATGACTTCTTGTAATCCTCATCAATCAACTAGCTCTTAAAAGTACAA
This sequence comes from Tanacetum coccineum, assembly GCA_026074375.1. Classification (NCBI taxonomy): domain Eukaryota; kingdom Viridiplantae; phylum Streptophyta; class Magnoliopsida; order Asterales; family Asteraceae; genus Tanacetum; species Tanacetum coccineum. The sequence goes on from BQNB010072357.1 coordinate 10,163, forward strand.
TCCTGTACACAAGTAAAAAGATCAGCAGATTGCACTGAAGAAATAAAAATTTAGCACAAAAATCAATGGGGAAAACCAAGATTTTCAGCTTCTGTTCGAGATTGATCATACGGCCGTACCACAATGGAAGGAGATATGCCTATCTAATCTGTTGTTATGAATAACGCTGTAATGTGGACAGAAAAACTGGCAGTCACTTCGTAACTAGTTTTATTGACCAAGAACAATGTATTCTAACATAAAAAAAATTAAATGCGTAAATAATTAAACACACAAATATATACAAGCAAACAATTAAATACAAATATACAAATATTACAGAATATACAAGAATATACACTAATCTAAATTACACTTAATCCTACGGGTTAGATCTAATCTAATGTTAAAAACCAAAATATCAAATAAAAATCAAAGTTAATTTTCACTCCTTGGCAACAGAGTCAAAAACTTGATGTGATGTCATTGTATGGTATATTTAAGATGATTCAAGTTTTAAATTTATATTTTCCTGACTAAAATCAAAAAAACACTTTTAACGGGGCAGTGTACTAACCAAACTATACCATTGGTAGTATTTTCGTGAGTAAGGTAGTGTGTGTCCAAACACTTGAAGCTAGTTAAAATATCATATCAATTTAATTAATATTTGAGGTTATCTAATCTATGTTAAATTCATTTCTTATTTCTTAAACCTATGTCAGTCCTAAATCTAATTTTAAAGAAGACAATAATTAGGGTTTTCAGCCAGAGAGACTGCACGGTTTGGTTTGGTGTCTATAATCCAATTCAAGGCAACTTTACCCACAGCAAGTCTAAATTAAACAAAAGAATAAAAGCGCGGTCGAACCTTTATATAAGAAAAACAGTATTAACGTTTATTAAATCTGATTAGAACCTTTGGTTTGTCTCTAAATTTAGTGTAATGATTTTCTACTCTCGAGGTGGCGTATCATTCTAAGAACTTAGGCTTTACATCACATCCTAATACCTAGACACAATAAATCTGTTACAATTAAGCATAACCGCATAAAGCATACCTACTGTTCTTATGCCGATTTAAATCTATCTTTGGGGATTAAATCAATGGTCGATCTTGTTAAACGCCTAGCGCATAAGACTCTTACCCACTTACCATCATTTCATGGAAAATTTAATACACTTAGTAGACCCTTGTCCAACTATCTAAACGGAATTAACAGAATGTTACTTGTTGAATTACAACTATCAGTTACACCTTATCTAGTCAACATGATCAATAAACCATTGACAATATCCAATTAACTAGTTAATCCCAAAGCGTATCCTAGACACCGAATTAGAAGGACAATATTTGTATAACTATGATTCTAGTTGTATGAATTACTATATGGAGATCTATCCCGGACTCTAGATCTACTTGGTCTACTTCACTAGATCCTGTTGAATGATAGGTCGCATACAAAAGCGCGTAAACAAGTATAGATTGATAAACATAAACAAGCACTAAACAATAAATCAAGAAATTAAGATAAACAAATACCAAACATTCAGATCTTCATAATAATGGCAAATACCCAAAGGTATTAGCCTTCAAACATCATAATAATACAAGAGTAATTATTTAGCCAAGGTAAACTAACCGAGTTAACGAATGATACCAAAAACAAAACGATTACTAAAGTATATGGAATTACACGTTGTCTTCTATGGAATTGAATACGTTGCTCGACCTCTTCTGCTCTTTTTCTCCTCTGAAAATCGACTTTTGTGGTTTAGGTATCGAGAATATGATTTAGCACACTTAAAACTCGATTTTGAGTTTTGTATTTATAAGGTCTAGAAATCGGTTGGATACGGCATATCCAAGAGTTGGATACGGCGTATTAGGGATTTCTTAGAGTAGGGACGACGCTTGATATCTTCCAGAATATTATATTGATTCCATATCTTGAATACGGCGTATTGAGTCCTCTAGATACGGCGTATTGATCTTTATTCCTGAGTGGTCGTTGTTGAGTGCAGGCACGGATACGCCATATCTTCCTTGATGGATACGGGGTATTGGTCTTTAGAATAGTAATCTTCAAAATATCTTCATTTAAGCTCCAGAATGTGCGCCTTTTGCTAACTTTCACCAATTACTCCATAATTACTGCAATTCTCAAATATAAACGATTAAGTAACAATTCTTTGCAATAACTATACAAAATGGGTTAATAACATGGGATAAATGATGTTATAAAATAGACGTTATTTGATGTCATCAATATGTCTATTTTGTGAATTGTGTCTTGCATGTAACGGATATATAAAAATGGACAAAAATAAAAGCCAAAAAAGACAAATCCAAGCACAAGATTGGAAGAGCGTGAGAAAACAAAGCTGAAGGCGTACTCATTTTTAATAGGCCAACCCGTACCCATTTCGTGGGCCAGGTCAGCCTATTAAATATTTGAGCTATACCAATTATACCTTAACCCTTAAATACAAGTCCAAATTCCAAATCCATAACTTATTACCTGTCCAAGCCCAAATAATATTCCCAAACCATACCCAGGTCCAAGTCAATCTTATTATAACACGGGTTAAGGTTACTATTCACCCTTCCCTCCCAAATTTACACTGCAACAGATAAATGTACGGGTAAAAATCCTTCCTTCTCACACGCACCCTCTCTTCTAGATGGTCTATTTGACACGTCTGACACAACTTAAGCCACGTTAGTGGTACTAAGGGTTGTGATTGGAGCAAATACGTGTAAGAGAATCCAAGGGCTAAGAAGACGGATTGGAAGATTGGATTTGATCTAAGGGCTGTGATTGGATGTTCTGGACGCTCCTCAAGACCTAGAATCTTCTCTCGTTCACTATAAATAGAGGCAGTCACTCAACACAGAGAAATCTAGTTTTTAGTAGCTTTTAGTAGTAATTTTAGCTTATTTTAGCTTTTTTGTCTTTTATTATTGTAATTTTCCTTTTCTAAGCATTGTAATCTTTTCATTATCAATAAAATTACAGTTTCATCTTCAATTGTGTTTTGAATTATTAACTTTACTTTTATGTAAATTCGTAAAATGTGTTTAGATTTCACCTAAATAAGCTCAATAAGCTCTTAATTACCTAAAAAGCTAGTTCTTATTTAGTTAAGCTTATTTAAGGCTTAACTGAATAAGCTATTCATTCATATTACCTAAAAGTCATAATAAGCTATAAATGGAAGATAAGCCAGAAATGGAAGGGCTTATAGGTTTTACTAGCTTGTTTTTAACAAGCTGGAGCTTGTAGATAAGCTCTATAGAGCATTTAAGTCCTTGTTTTGAGCAAAGGACAAGGTACTTTCTCTTTTACTATTTTAAGCTTAATTTCTTATTCAGCTTATTAGACTGCTAATTTGTGCTTATTATTGCTTATTCAGTCTTATTATTGCTTAATATGTCTAGTTTCTAGTTTAGATTAGCTTATTTTACGATTAATAAGAATCTGTCATTTTAATAGCTAAAATAGCTTATTAGTGTATCTTATTGTTAAGTGCTTATTTTTCCTTAGAGTATGCTTATTTGTCCTTAAAATTGTTAGATCTTAATCTGTTTTCACTATTGTAGCTTAATTAGTTCTGTTTTAGTTTTAAAAAGGAAATTCTAGGTTTAAAGGGGTGTTTAGGTTAAGCTGAGTTAACATGGTAAAAGTAAGAGTAGTCTGATTTTGGTTATCATATTAGTTTTCAAAAGCTCTTATTATGTCTAAAACAAGTTTTCATAAGCTAGAAATTAGATTTGTTAAGTTTTGTAGTAATGTTCCATCAAAAATCTAAGTCTGCTATTCCAAAAGTCTTACAAACTGTTTATGTGTGAAATTCTTTTTAAGGTGTGGTTTTTATGCTCAAATTTGGTTTTATTAGCATCAATGGGAATCTGTTTTGAGTTAGTTAACCTTGGAATAGCCTTTTAAAATCTTTAGACTAAAATCAGTTAATAAGAGCTAGTTTATGTTTTGTTCTTAAAAATTAGATATTGCAGATCAAATAGTGGTTAGATTCTAGTTAAACTTTGAAATATTTTGATTGTTTTTAGCTTAATGTAGTCTAAGTTTAATCTGTTTTAAGTTTTTAGCTTGTCAAAAATAGCTTTTGAGTCTTAAAGTTAAGTTGAAAGTAGTCTCTTTAACATAAAAGCCAAAAACAAAGTAGTAATAACCGTCATTTTCTTTAGTTTTTTCTAGCTTATTTTCTTAACTAGTTTACTTAAGTCTAGCTTATTTGAGTTAATTAAGTCTAGTTCTTAACCTGTTTTTAGTTTTTTTAGCTTATTCCTATTGCTTATTAGTCCTTTTTACCTAGCTTAAAATAGTGGTCATAGTCTTTAAAATCCTTTAGAGTCAAATTGTCTTATTTATAAATCCGAATTTAAAATCAGTTATAAATCTGAATTTGACCAGTCAATAATTTTGCAACAAACCTATTCCGAGTTTGACCAGTTAAACACCTACTGAATTTGATTTTTGTTACAACTTTTTACTGAATTTGAACTACTGATTTTGACAATAAGCTCAAATAAGCTGTTATGACTCAATAAGCTCATGAATACTTAGAATAAGCTGAAACTAATAAGCAACTTGAACTTAACCAGAATAAACACAGCAGATCAGGACCGAAAAAGCACAAAATAAGCTCAAAATAAGCTCGAAATAGGCTGCCGGAACAAGCTAATGAAATAAGCTGTCCGAATAAGGTCCCTAAACAACACTAAATCGCTCCTGCAGCTCTGATACTACTTGTGAGGTCTTGAATTCAGGATCAATAAGCAATAGAGTGTGTGTTTAGGTATTTTGTATGTGTTTATTCTAGAGAGAAAGATAGAAAGTAGAGATAGAAAGAGAAAGAAGGAGGATTAGAGAAAATGATTAGAATGAGATTAGAAGACAAACCTCACTAATGAGGAGGTGATGGGGTATTTATACCCATTTTACAAGTATGAGCAAGGTGCTCTTGTCTTTTAAACTTTGGCTATTTAGCCAGGTTTCGTGACTTATTTTAGTCACGAACCTTTCATTTAACCTATTACATAATATTATTTTTCTAATTATTACAAGACTCGATCTCAATAAGATCGTCACTTTTTATCATTCCTAATAATCTTCCCCCAAGGGACGATCATTGAGATCTCTCTTTGATTGCATTAATGATCATCATTTTCTTTTTCATAACAATCTCCCCCTAAAGGATGATCATTGAGATCTCTCTTGTGACTTTGAACTTTAATGCTTGTTTGTCTTGAGTCTTGTTGTGTAATAGTGTTCTCGTTCCAATCATGCTTTGGTGATCTTGATCTTGATCATTCCATTATCCATTTTTCCTTTTCCTTTGAGATCTTTTCATATCATCATTCTTTATCGTGAATCCATCTTGATTTATCTTTTGAAGCTTCTAACCAACATACTCATACTTTCTTGACAACTTATAATCTTCCTCATGTAGAACTTTTGTCTTGACCAATAACTTGATGATTTGAGGAAGTTCTTTGATTTATCAGAGTTGCAGAATTGTATCTTTAAACTTTGAGTATGAGATATGAAGGTATGAATTATGACAGTTTTCTTGCTTGTGAAAGGTAAAGATGTTGTTGATGTTGTTGTACTTAAATGTATCTTCCCTCAATTGCTTCCCCCTAAATAAACAACTATTCGTTCGCACATACTTCACACAAACAACTCACATATGAAAGAAACTATATCCTCTAATTAATTAAGTCCCGGATGATGTATACACATTTCTTCCGCCTAGTTGTTGCACTATGTTGTATACACCAAAGTCAATTAAGTCCCGGATGTACATATTTCTTCCCCCTAATTGTTGTGCTCTATTGAAATATTCAACTAGAACACTTCTTTTCCCCCTGATTATATTGGATGACCATCAAACATAATCATAATCTTGTTACACCTGAATATTCGATAGTGAAGTCATATGTGAAGTGTAGTCTAAGCATGAGAGACAACTACTAGCTTCAATTCCAACTATCTCCCCTTATCAATATTGTGACATCATAAGTAACCTTGGTAATCCAACACTTTACTTGAATGAATCAAGGAAATGTTGTTTGTGTTTTTCGAAAACAAATTCTGGAAAAACACGATAACTACTAGATCACTTAGATTACTAGTTAACACTAATTGAATCATTAAACAATCATTTTCAAATTAGTGACCTACGTTCAGCGTTGGCTTGATGTTAGCACTGGTAGGATTTCCATTCATCATCGTGAATACTTTACTTAAGTATCACTATTGAATGTTCCGCGCAATGTCACATAGACATATAAGCGACTCTTGTACCTTTTGTATCATTGATGTTTAATACAAATGTACTTTTGTGTCCTATGTGAGATTTGATGATATGATCTCATTTGGCTCTAGACTCAATTAGTGCTTTTTGGTTTTAGTGATCGGAGGCTGGAGCAGACTGCCACCTTTTCAATATCAACAATCTCGGAGTGAGATGTCAATAGATTATGCGTTTAATCTCCGTGACAATGAAACAAGAATTCTTTTGAGAGAATCTTGAGTGGCTGGGAAGGGTTGTGCATTGCATCACTGGGTCCATGATGTCTTTCTTCAATACCAAATATCATCTTTGTGATATTCGATAGATTATGTATTGACCCGGTTTCTGCCTAATGTTCGTGGAGGGCTTCTTTCTTTTCACCCTTTACACGTCATTTCTTTTTCATTCTTCAACCCCTTCAATGTCCACCAAGACGTCATTACTATCATCATGTTGTGATTGTTCTGATGATAGCTCATGCCTTAGTTGTCATTATTCCCATTCACATTCTACTCCATCATACCTAAGGACTTCTATTCTATTTGTTTGGAATGTCCTTGGGTAGATCCCTTCGGTTCTGGTTAGATCATGGGATAATACCTAACCTTACCACCTTATTCCTTATCTGATCATCATGAGGTAGTTGGTTGTTGGGTATTTAAGATCGAAACCATAAAACCATTTGAAAATCAATCAAAGTGTTTGATATAAATCAAAACATTTAACACTTTGAAAGTTTCACTTTTGAGAAATACTCCCCCTTCGCATGTGTATCGATATTCAAAATTATTTTGCACATGGAGGAAATAGTTGATTGCACTTTGAGTCTTTTAGATCACTTTGTTATTCCACACACTTAAGCAATTATCTTTCTTGATCACATTTTAATTCAATTTTCTCCCCCTCAAAAATAGTATACCATATGATATTTTTGATATCAATGGATTAAAATAGCTATATGAGATTTTGAAAACACATGGGAGAAAACGGATATAGCATGATTATGATTTGGAACCTTTTTGAATGTTCTAAACAAATTTGAAAAACTAGTTGTGTCAAAGTATGTCAATATATAAAACGAATGGTTAGTAGATTGCTCACTCCTCATCCTGTTAAATCAGGAAACGGTCGTAACCGGACACAATCTTCACCATTTGTATGCTTATCGATATAAACACACTTGATAACAACTATTTTTTATATCGATTATTATTCATTTGTTCCAAATATTTTCCTTTATACTCCCCCTCAATAATAAAACACTTCATTTTGTATGCCACCGCAATTATATTGAGGGATAGAGTTAAGATGCCTTGGTATATCACTGAAGAACCACTTTTGAATCCACTGAATGTTTTGGATACATAAATTTTGACTTTTATGAGATGTATCCAACAACATTAAAGGTATTTGATTTTTAAAAACTCCCTCTCAAAAATTGATACATTTATAAAAATGATTCGAATTTTTAAAGTATCGAGAGAAGGGAGTGTTGAACACATAATTTTTGAAAGATTTTGAAAAATATTTTTGATAAAATCTTGAAAAATTATGTTTAACATTTTTAAAAACATTTACTTGAGCTAAACTCAAGTCCGAGAAGGTGAAAGCTTCTCGTTGTTAGGATAAATGCAAAAAAATGTACACTTTTCTTTATTTGAAGAACGAGTCCTAAGCTGACATTTACTTAGAAGTCGTATGTCCTGAGCACACTGAAATGTACACTTTTCTTTTATTTGAAAACCGGGTTGTTATTTGAAATTTAATAACAAGCCATTGACTTGAGCTACAAAACTTTGAATGCTTTGTTTGAATAGCTCAAGACCGAAAAGATTTCTCTTTTCGTTGTTAAGGATAAATGCACGACACGTAGATTTTCCTTTTATTTAAAGCTCGGGTTGCAATTTGACATTGATTACAAGCCATTGACATCGAATTTAGACAACAACCTTTGGAACCCATTTAAGCACGGTGCTAACGGGTTTACCAAATTTTGAAAACCAATTGAAAGTTGTGTCAAGTCGATGTATAAATGTTGAGTTCTAACGAGGGCTTGAAACCAGTGTTTCATTTGAAAACAACTCTCGTGGAATCAACGGAGATTTAAAATTCCTTTTGATTTTCCATTGATTTTTGAAACTCGGTGTTTCATGTGGAGTTTTAAATCTTGTTGGTGAAGAAAATTTCCATTTATTGTTACCATTTGATGTATCATTATGAAAATTTGTTTTTGAAGCGTTTGAAAATCTTCCATTATTTTTGTTTTTCAAAGCCAAGTCATTCTTGTTTTGCATTGAAAGCATTTCTAATTTGGAATATTTGAAAGTTTTCAAATGACTTTGCTTTGGTCTCCACACTTGTTTTACCGGTGTAAAACGAGAGTGTGGAGTAACAAAAACTTGATTCTTTCCTTTTAAAGTACTTGTCTTAAAACTCTTTTGAGAAGTAGACACTTCAAAAGTTTGAGATTCCTTAATTGGCCTCCCTCACTTGTATTCAACCGTGTGTATAAAAACAAAAGTGTGATGTTTCAAAAGATTGATTCTTTGCATTTGAAGCTCTTGTCCTAAAACCCTTTTGAGGAAAAAATGTTTCAAAACTTTGAGATTTCTTAGAAAAGTTCCTATCTTTTTGTAAAGAATATGTTGTAAACTGAGATACCCTTCTTGAAAACGGTTTTGAGGATTCACCCGTGTGAACCTTTTCCGAAACACTTTCTTTAGGTTTTGAAGATTTTGAAACATTGATGTTCCATTTTTGCCGATTAAGAGAATCAAACTTTATTTTTAAAGCATTATACGAAGTTCTCAACTCATGATATTCTTTTTGACAAAAACGAATATCTTGTTATGCCGATTTTGATTCTAAAAACTCGATTTGTTTCAAAAGCTGATCTCTTTCATTGTTAAGTAACAATGGCTTTCCCAAAATTGAAGAATTATCAATCTTTGTTTCCACACGCTTCCCTTTCAGATTTTCAAGTTGAGTCCTTAAGTAATTAATTTCTTTCAAAAATTGATCTTTTTCGGCTTTAGAATCATCAACCTTACGAGCTAATTACCGTTCAAGAACAACTTTCATTTTTTCAAGTTTTTCAAAATACGCTTTAAATTTGACTGTTCTGTTCGACAATTCAAGCTTGACATCATCAAAATCTTTTGTTTGTTGAGTTAAAACCTTTTCAAGCTCGACAAACTTTGTTTGAAACTCACATTTTGCATTATCACAAATATTCTCCCCCGATTCCATTTTAAGTTCAGAAATATGACAATCAACATTTGATCTTGAAAAGGAATCAAATTGATTCTTTTTGAAAAATTCAATCTTTCCCAAAATGTTATTGAACTTTGTTTCAGCAAATTCAAACAATTGAGACCTCAGATTTTCTGCCACGTTTTGTGTTACATTTGAAGTTTTTGTTTGAACCCGCGACTTTTTGATTGAATCAAACAAGCTTTGGTAAGTAAACTTCAAGTGTTCATTCTCCTTAATTAATGACGCCACTCGATGTTCCAACTTAATATTTTTAGTTTCAATCTCATCAAAATTGACCTTATCTTTGACTTCATCACATTCATTAGTCTCAACTTTTGACCGTTGAACCGACTCAAACAAATCTTTATAAGTTTGTTTTGAATGAGCATTCTCGATTTGTAATGATGCCATAAAATTCTCATTTTCTTTTTGCAATGTTTTCAAAGAATTATTTTCCCAAGACTTGTGCTGAAGTGCGACTTCAAAAGCAATATTCTTTGCCTCAAATTTTGACATATCTTTTTCCAATACAACAATTCTTTTTGACAATTCCCGTGTGACTTCAAATGCATCATTACAAACCGTATCAGCTGTTTTACTCTCATTTGAAACATCTTTTGACTCTTTTGAAATTCTTTCATTTTCATCATATAAATCCTTATTCCTTATTTCCACACAAGAGGTAATGACAAGATTCTTGACATCTTCAGCTAAGGATGCTTCCAAGAGTCGATCTTTTAAAAAATCATTTTGTTTGAGAGTTTCATCAAGATCATTTTTCATTGAAACAAAAACATCTTTCATTTCTTTTACATCTCTTTTAAATCGATTTTGAAATATTTCAAAATACAAATGCAATTCTTGAAGAATTAATTTCGCTTCTACACAAATATCGATTAATCAAAGTTCTTCTAGAGACATATAGAAAATGCTTGTTCGTTTAGAATTCTTTTCTAGTAACTCAAACAATTTTTTGAAAATATTTTCCATTTCATTCAAATCCACAAGCATTGGATTTGTACTAGGCATTGATGCCATGCTTGGTTTTTTTTCAAAAGAAAATTCTTTAGAAGATATAAAAGATGATGGAAAATATGTTTGTTCAGCAGAAGGTTCTTTTTGTGAAACAAAATTATCATAAAGTTTGTTCAATTTTCCGTAATTGATTGGTTTTATCTTTTACTCTTGAACTTTTTCATCTTTTTGAAACTCGTTCATTTTTAATTGACTCTTTTCAGCATCCTCAAGAGTTTCCTCAGAATCAAACACATGCAGTTGTTCATTCTTATCACAAAGTTCATAAGCACGATACAACTTAAGAATTTTAGCATAAGCTTGTGAAAGAACATAAGGACCGTTATATCCCAAACCTGACTTACGTAAGTTGTCCCGAAAAGCTTTTTGTTCATTTGTAAGCAACCGAAGTGTTTCAGTTGATTTGCCCATTTTACAAACAACGTTTTCAAGATCTTTGTTCTTAGCTTGTAACTGAAGAATGTCATTAAAATATTTTTCCTCTTTGTCCTCGTCTTGTTGTTTGTTGAAAATCGCTTGTGTTTTTTGATATTCCTCTTTTTGTCTTTTATATTCAATAACAGCTAAATCTAATTTATCACGTTGTTGTTTTAGATCTCGAATGATATCTCGATCACGAATAAATTGCAACTGAGCCTCCTAAGCTAATCTTCGTGCTTTTCGATCAGCCTCAATATATTCGTTATAATAGTTAGTTTTATCCTCGTTTGATTCCATTTTCCTTATTTAACACAACAAACCCAAGTAATTTTCAGCACAAAGTATGACACACTCTAAAATCTATTCAGCCCACAACACAAATCAGGCTTCTGTTACAAATCGGGCCTCAACACAATTACAATTGATATGTATCATTTAATATTTTCGATAGTCAACATTGAAGGCCCAACATCACATTAACCCTAAAATACTACTAATATATAAAAGTAGTGCCCACACACAATCTGAACCCTAAACCTAAAAATACTCCTACGCCTCTTTTCTTATTCTATCTTCATAAACTCACACGCCTCATTTTTTTCTCACTTATTAAATACACAACCAAGATACCACTACTTCCTTTGATTCTCTTATCATACACGACTCAACACAGGTAGGTTTTGTTATGTTGTTTCTTATGAATTTTTGAAAATCAAAACAAAAAGAATATGTAACACTTTTGTTATGTTTTCTTTTTATTATTTCGAAAATTGAAACGAAGCTATGCTTCACAAATTGATCAATGATGATTTTTTTTCGTTGTCTATATCTTTAAAGAATGAGATACGAATAAAACCGTCTGAGATCTCCTTTTTTTCGTTTTTAGTTTTGTTTAGATCTTGAGAAAACAATCGACAGTGGCTAACGAGTATCGAAATGATTTCCGAAAGTGAATCAGTCGAATATGGTCAGTTGAAATATGGATCTTTTAAAAGTCTATGACTTTATTTTGCACACAACAATATTATCTGAGATTTAAGAATCTCAATTCCGAGTTTGGTTCGGATCTGTGATGATATTGTTTCGTATTGTGTTTAGATCTTTTATGTTCACTAACAGCTTTGCCAAAATTATGAGATCTAAAGTCTTTGACGAAATTGTCTTGTCGAAAATGATATCCGAAAATAAACTCAGAGCTGTGAAGTTTTCCTTTGCTTATCCTTTTCTTTTGCTTTCAATTTCTTTAAGTAACTCGGATCTTTATTGAATTTTTGATGACTAAAACAGTTATCGAGTTTGACTGTTTGTCCAAAACGTGTTTTCTAAAGCTTTGACCGTTGACTACCGAGTTTGACCAGTCAACTACTGAATTTGAAAATCGTAACTGTTTTTACTGAATTTGAACTACTGATTTTGACAATAAGCACAAATAAGCAGATTTTGAACTAATTTGGCACATCTCTTTCGATAAAAACCGTAAGCAATCAATTTCAGATTGCATAATACTCAAACCGAAAATTAGCAAAATAAAGCACATAATAGGCTCAAATAAGCTGTTATGACTCAAATATGCTCTTGAAAAAATCAGAATAAGCTTGAAACTTGATAATACATAGCACACAAAAATAAACACAGGCTAAAAACAGGTGGATAAGCACAGCAGATAAGGACTGAAAATGCTTAAAATAAGCTGCTGGAATAAGCTGTCGGAATAAGCTGAATAAGCTCTCCTAAACAACACTAAATCGCTCCTTGGCTCTGATACACTTTTAGGTTCTTAATTTTAGGGATCTATAAGCATTAAAGTGTTTTCGGTCTTGTTGTTTGGTGTTGTGTGTGTGTTTATTCTAAAGAGAGAAAGAAAGTAGAAAGAGAAAGAGGGAGGAGGAGGATTAGAGAAAAGATTAAAAGAAACTTAGAAGACACTTAGAAGACACACCTCACAAATGGTGGGAGTGGGGGTATTTATACCCATTTTACAAGATGAGCAATGAGCTCTTATTTCTTAGCTTTTGGCTATTTATCAGGTCTCGTGACTTTATTTAAGTCACGAGCCTATCACCTAACCTATTACACAATATTATTTCTCTATTTATTACAAGACTTTTATCTTAATAAGATCGTCACTTTTATCATTTCTAACAAGTATCAAATGTGGTGGCTCAAGCCAAAATGTCACATTAGCATTTCACTTTTCAGATGCACACATCAAAACCCTCCCCACTAGTGGCTAAGTATTTCACCCTGGGTTTCTTAGCATCTTCTCATTTTAACGCTAAGCCAAAGGAATGGCTTGGGATATGGCATACAAGGGGCAGTGTGGTAAGTTGAAAATGGCTCAAACCATTTGGGATGACACGTTACTTTGGCTTAATGTTTTAGCCACAATACCGTATGCTTTTATAGGCCATCAAGAAGATGGTTCAGAACTCCACTAATATAACAGTAAAAAGCATCTTGAAAAGAATCAATAAGTAATCTAAATATAATTCATAGAAACAAATGAAAGTCTAACCGTAAATCATACAAATGATACATGAAATAATTGATATTGATATCTACGAACACTACAACATTCGCTGCTATTCTCAGCGACATTTTGGTACCTTCACCGGGGATAGATTTCTCCAGGGAATATAGTCAGGATAGGCTTCGAAGGGGAATTGAATCCCCGACTAAATTTTCCTCGGTGTCAATACCGGTCCCACAAGATTTCAGTTCAACGGAAACTTTTGGCTCATCAATTGTTTTCCCCGATGACATGTCACTAGGGATAGTTTTTGCCATTAACAATAATTAAATAATTAATCCACGAGAATCCTCGACGACATATTGCTGGGGAAACATTTTAATAGAGTTGACTAAGTCAACTGTGGCCAAGAATCCTCGGCGACATGTGTCACCTTTCCCCGGCTGGGACTTGTCTCCGGCGACCGCTGGATTGGCCTGTGGAATAGCCTGCAATGCAGGCGTTTTCTAGATTTTTTTGGGGGAAATATTTCTAGATAAAATCTACCCAAATACATAAACGTGTATAACAACAAAACATGCTACCCAAATACATTACACCATGTACACAACCACAAAACAATTTATAACGGTTCATCATACGATCTTTTATAATTTTAGCTAACACGACAAAAATCCCATAAAAAACATAATAAAGTTTAAAAAACGAGCCTTCCTTGCCACAAAAACTTGCAATATCCGCAAGATACAAATCAACAAATGTTTAGATAACATGTTCTAAATGTACAAGTCAACAAATGTTTATATACGGGTCGCCAAAATCTACTTCAAGACACAAAATAGCTTATACGTACCCATATATAACATGTCCTAAATCTCCTCATCCCCGCCGGCGTCCTCATCCGCGCCTGGCTCATCATCCCTGCCACTGCCACTCCTGCTACCCCTACCAACCTCATGCTGTGACTCAAGCTGTGTAAACAGCTGGGACATCCGGTTGTCACTCTTAACTACCGACCTCAGCAAAGAGAGCTCTTTCCTTAGCCGCTTATTATCTTCTTTTACCTCATCAATATCAGCGTCGGTGTGCATGCATCGAGGCTCATTGATAGATATAGCGTCCGTGCCATGTCCGGCCAAAACCCTACCAACACCGAGAATGTGCCCCCACTGCCTGCCCTTTCGAACCATGACCATTATCTGGTCCTTGGTGTAGGGCACACCCGTCAGTGTATTGGCACCTAGATCCCTCAGCCGGATCATCTCCTCCTATGTAGTGACAAAAAAGCAAGATAGTTAATATATTAGTCGGGTTACTACATTGTGTCTCAACAAATCATTAAAGTGTGTGTTTTGAAACAATACTTACATATTGCACCTCCCCCTGCGTAAATTTGCCGCCATCAGTATGTGTGTCGAAGAAGGTCTGGATGAGAGACGGGTACTCACGTATCTCGGAGCTCTCCATCTGTACATACACACGTATATAAGATGAAACAAATTAAAAATGACAAATCACAACACGCCATGTATATAATGAACTATATATATGTATGATAAGTGTAAAATACACATATCCGTTTGTACCTAAAATAACCCAAATAATCCCAAAACAGACCAAAAATGGCAAAAAAATATGCTTGTATTTGTGTTTTATGTACGCAGGTACCGATAAGTCACAAATCACAAGAAAACAGTCAAAATCGAGCAAGCACGGACACGAGAATCAGAAGAGTACAAAGCCGAAGCCCGAAAAGTCAAGCCTCAGTCAAACCCAATCAAACAATGGTCAATAAAAGTCAACAAAGCCCATTTCCTTTTATTATAAAAGGACAAGGGCCAATCTTGCAAATCCCGGAAGTCATTTATAACTAGAAAGAGAGGAAAGAAAGAGAAGGACCACTTGTGCTATTATCCCAAACTCCAACAGTTTTAACTGTCAAAATAAGGGCGCCAATCCAGTTACTATTCACCCGTCTCCCCCGTTTCACCAAAAAGGGTAAATCAAAAGGGTTTTCCAAATTAAAGGGTGCTTAGGTCAATTCATGAGTTCTCTAACACAAATGAAGGGACAAATCAGTTTTTATCAAGGGATTACTTAACCTCTCCCAATCAAAGGCCACGTCAACAATGGTGAAAGCACAAATTTATGTGGGTTTTTGTACTAAAATACTCACAAAAGAAGCACAAATGTCACATCAAAGAATGCCATGCTGGCAATCCTCAGGTGTCCACAGCTTGATCAAACAGACACAATTGAAGCTCAAATGATTGGAGAAATGATTGGCCAGGATTGAAAGATTGGAGGGCAGGGCAAGAGATCCTAGAAGCTTCTTTCAGGCCTATAAATAGGCCTCACTTCTCACACACACGATATCTAGTTTTTTTTAGTAATTTAGTCTAGCTTAAATTTCGTATTTTTCTTAAATGTAATTTTCCTTAAAATGTTTTGTAATCTCCTTTCCAATTAATGTAATCAGTAACTTTTATTAATGAAATTTAGTTTAAATCATTCATAAGCTCTCTTTTCTTGTTATTCAAAAGCTGTCTTAATAAGCCAAAATGTCTCAATAAGCTAATAAGCTCCTTTTAAGCTCTTTCAGTCTATAAGCTGAAATAGAGTTTATTGAATTCAGAATTAATCTTACTTAAACCTTAAATCAGTTTAAACTTACATTTATCATGGACCTATTTGGATTTAAGCTTTTTGGAAGGGGATCTTAACTTGGAAGAGATCCCAAGGACTTTACCCTAGCTTATCTAATAAGCTAGGGAGCTTGTAGCTGCCTTTATTGGTCCTCTTGTTTAGCTAGAGGAGTTTGTAAGTTTCTCTTTCATTTTCCTTTAATTCTAGCTTTAAATAATGATATCTTTGCTTTCTATAATTAGATCTGCTTATTTGCTTATTCTCTTTGCTTATTAGTGCTTATTTGAGTTTTATCTAGCTAAATCATCTTAGTTGTTTATCTGTTTTCAATTTTCTTAGTTTAAATCATAGATTTTCATATTATTGTCTTAAAAACCTCTAAAAAACCAAAAATATAGTAAAGTAGCTTAAGTCTTAGATTATTGCTTATTTAGTTGTTAAATCATGCTTATTAAAGTAGTTTTAATCTGTTAATTGTCTGGTATTAAGCACTTGTTTACTAGATTTCAAAGTAGTAGCTTAATCATAAATGTCTTAGTCGTAAAGTGGTGTTTGGTTTAAGCTAGTCTGCCATCTAAAAGTCAAATGCAGTTTGTGATTTCTTTTTGGATAGTTTGATTGTCATAATTGATAAGGTTTTGAGTAGATTTGAGGTTTTAGTTTAAGCTATTAATAATTTTATGGCTTAATAAGCTCGCCTGTGCACCAGGGGATTTTTCCCTTTGATTTTACTTGTGAAATTCTGATCTAAGCATCCTAGGCTTAGATCTTGCTTGGACTTTGTTTAAACACTCTATTTGAGTGAGTTTTAGTGCAGTGTTTCCCTTAGGAAACCTGTATTTTCGTTTTGCACTTGTGCAAAAGTGCACCAGTACTAACAATTAGTTAGTACTGCTGATACTTTACACTACCAGTACTAACTAAAAAGTTAGTACTGCTTTCACAAGTTAGTACTGCCACCTTTGGCTTAATTTTTAGTTAAGTAAGAATAGGATTTAGGATCCTAAATTCAAGTAATATTAAGTCTAGTTA
>BQNB010072358.1:0-32463 GCA_026074375.1 Tanacetum coccineum
CCTGCCAGCAGGAACTACTACTCTACCAGTAGGAACTACATACCTACTAGTAGAAACTAAGTATTACAATTATTCCTAACATAAGTCCTAGAAGGTTATAACAACTAGAAAAACATCAACTTTAACACATCTAACATCAAAATCGATGAAACCCAAGAACAGGAGCAATAACCTTCTAAAACCCAAACTTTGATCTAAACCAACCAAGAAAATGCACACACAAATGATCTAATCATCCTATGAGCTCTGATACCATTTGTCAATTATAAAAGAATCGTTGATCCGGTGGTCTTGGTGAATCAAACCATATGGTAGTCATGTTTAGAGAGAGAGAGTAGAGGGGAAAAAAATGTGTATGTAATAATATGAAAAGTGAAAGTTTACAAGAGTCTCACCCCTTCATGGAAGCAATGAAGGGGTATTTATACCACAATCTAATACATAAGTTTACTAAGTTGACTACTCTAGTCCCTACGTATGGTGGTATGTTAAACTATGGTAATTTCGTAATGTCGTCACATAAAACGAAATCCTAACATGGATAAAATCGAACAAGAAAACATAGAAGCTCATGATCTCATCAGACGCCTCTTGGAAGACTCATGACATATTTATACTTTGTATATCAATGTACATGCATTTGAAATTCGAATAACAACATCTCAATAAATAATAATCGTTGGTTTTTCTTGTATAAGCTAGAATACGATGACATGTACATGCACCCGTTCTTTTGGACATGGGGTAAATGACTTGATTTTAAATACCTTAGTGATTTTCTATTATGGCTACAAAATGAATATCCTAATACTAGATTATTAGCTAAAATTAATGACCTCGAAATCGAATTCGCTTAGAAGAGTAAGATCGATGGTGATTGACACAACGATATGTTGGATCCGCAAAAAAGTGCAAAGTACTTAGACAAGACTTCTATGCTGTTACAACTTATTAGAAATACTCTTCACCGTATCCGTAAAACAACCAACCTTTCAACTTCATGATTGGAGGTGGTTAGAGAACCACGTCCGACACAACTTTCCCATTACTATTTATGGACGTATACAATCTTACCGAGATTAATCCTCATTGTGTATTCGATAGGACATTAAGAAAATATTATACAAAAGATGTTGTATACAACTGGTTCTAGGTTTTGATGTAATTTTAATTGGAGTTATAAGGTTATGGTGGACTCAATTCCTTGAAAGATCTCTAAAATTGGAATTATATAGTTGATTTGGTATTAGAGTTTTGTATATCTTTTGCATGTGTACCCTTATATATAATTATTACTTGAAAAACCCAAAGCCTATTTACAATCGAACCAGCCACTTTGCAAACAAACCACAAACATAAAAGAATAAAAATTAACAAATATCGTCGCAAAACTTGAAAAGGTAGTTGCTAAATGTGTTTGGAAATGAAATTAGCAAAAGAGTCTATAAGTCTAGAATCGAAATGGATCTTAACACTTATGTCAAACAATGCGAGGACAACTCATCTTGGTGAGTAACAGTAATAGATGTTACTCAAAATAAAGTTACCTCTTGTGTAACATTAAAGGTGGCATGATAGGCAAGTCGGGCGGGTAGGGTAAACATGTTGGTTTGTTCTCATGTCATACAGATACTTATACAGCTCGAAATACATGAGCCTACGGGGTCATACACGTTTACACTTAGATATCATTCTATTAATGTTTATAATAATATATTTGTATATTTATTATTTATATTAATATTAATATATGAATCAACAATGGAACACTAACGGTCGTTAATTAGTTCGTTGGGAATAATTAACAAATAAGGCTTTTTAATTAATGGATAATTAAATGTAATTATCCATAAATATCAGAAAAGTTAAAAAGTCAACACCAAGGGGTGTTGTGTGGGAGTTCGACCGGCTCCAAGCCCAAAGGGGGTTGGATTGGGTTTTGAGCTATCTTTTCCTCCAAGTTATGTATTTTAGGTAAACTCTAAATTCACCTAGTATATAAGGAGGACCCTGGAGCTCATAATATTTATCCCTTTCTTCTCCTCTCTTTTTGGTCGACGCAAACAAACACCCATCTAGAGGGTTTTTGTGTTTTGCTACTTTTAGTGTTCACTTGTTTGTTGGTTGAGAACTAGCATTCGTGTGGTACTGTTAGACGTGTAGTGTGGATACACATAGAGGTTCTTATCTAAGTAACTCGTAGTGGTGTTTGGTTCGCACGTTATTACATACATGCGTGTACTCGAAGTGTCTTTGATTCGACACTAGCTTGGTTGCTAGAGGTATGTTTCCTTGTTTATGTTCTTTGTGTTAATTATACATGCTATATGTGACCTATATCCGTTGTGTTGCTCGTTTAATATTAATGTAATATTAGATTATTTAGATAACGATTTCCAACAGTGGTATCAGATCCAGGTTATATAGCGTTGTAATGACATAAAAAACGTAAAAATATGTAAAAATGTCGCATATATGTATTATTTTCTTGCCTTTTTGTGAAAAATATTTTAGGAAATTATTTAGAGAAATAATACTTGCCCTAATTTGTCACATAAATATGGAAATAAAAATATGGACATATTTTTACAAGGGATCTAATTCGCTTATTATATTGTTATTTGCGTTTTAGATTTAATATATATTGTTGCTTGTTTATCTAGTAATAAATTGTCAACCATGGATTACGTGCATGTAAATCATGGTTATGAAGCTTAATATATGTTACATGCATGTGTATTCTATATGGTGTGTATGAGATCATTACGTGAATTAATTGACTAATTGCTAAAGTAAGGAAGACCTTAGTTGAATTAATATTTTAATTGCGTAAATGATTCTTGTTTAGTATGATTAAATTTGGTAAATATATTTTGCATGTTTATATTGTTGCGTCTTATCTTTATAAAATGCGAAAATGATTTTCAAAATTAATATGGGCTAAAAGCACATGATTAAAATGTTTATCTTTATATATAATAAAAGAAAAACTTTTTGAATGCCATAACCCCCATTAATGACGTCATATATTGATGTCATAATGTGACGTCATTTTTTTACACACCCACATTTCTATTTCCTGTTAAACAACTTTTTCCCAAAATCACCCCTTTTAGACCGGCTTCAAAATTAACCATCACTGGGATTCAATTTGGAATGATTGATAAACAAATTAGTAAGTATTAAATTTTTTCTTCCTTTTATGTAGTATGATTCGGTTATTATAATTTGTATGATTCGGTTAGTTTTTTTTGTTATGATTCATGTTTGGATGTTTTTGGGGTTTTATCATGAATATCATAAGGTCAATCATTAATGTGTTTCAAATTTATATTATCTTCTTTTTATCATGATCTTCTTTACTTAATTTCCGATATTTAAGATCTGCTTCAAATTTTGAATCCGCCGTGTTAATCTAACAAACCCTAATCTGAAAACCCCTATTTAAACTTCAAGTTATTTGTTATTTACATCACACAAACTCTTCTTTCGGTTAAAAAAATAAGTATGGATTCAAATTTAACAAATCTTTCTCAACTAACTCCTTTCAGAGATGATTGGAAAATCAAGGTCCGTGTGATCAGACTATGGAAGCTGCCTGATTTCAAAAATCCATTGGTAACTTACTCACTCGAGATGGTTTTAATGGATGAAGAGGTAATACTTTGTGTCATTTTATTTACCAGCTCATCTTTTCATTCTTTAACAACTTATATATACTTTTATTTCATTCAGGGTTGTAAAATACACGCCAGTGTCAAAAAAACTTTAGTTTCTGAGTTTGATTCAAAACTAGAGCAAGGACAATGTTACTACTTGTCCGATTTTGGTGTGACTGAACGAAAGGCCAAACACCATGTTGTTGCCCACAAATATCGAATTAATTTTTACCACATAACCAAAGTCGATAACTGCGACGACATTGGTGGATCATTGTTTGGCTTTGACTTTAGGCCCTTCGAATCTGTTCGAAGCGAAGTTCAACCATCTACTGTTGCTTATGGTTAGTTACTTATAAGTTTTTTTTTCACTTGATGTTAATCTAACGTTGACTAATGTTTGTGTAACTTTGTAGATGTCATTGGTCAAGTCGTTTCATGTGGATCTCTTGATTATCCACTCATTGAAGGACGACCAGTTAAACAGCTACGTTTTGAGCTACAAGATACTATGTAAAATACACATAAATTCTGAATCTTTATATATAATACAAATATCAAATCAACATACATATCTGACTCTTTTTTTATACAGGGGAGTTAGGTTGTCCATCACCTTGTGGGGTCCGTATGCGGAACAGGTTGATGAAGCATGGGGAGACAGGACAAAACTGAGCATCCTCATCATGCAGTTTGCCAAACACAAGATATATAGAGGTTAGTATTTTACAATCATTTTCCTTCGTTAATTCATTCAAATTGTGATATACTTATGATACAATCCATTCTTTTACAAACTTTATAGGAAAGCCTTCATTGTCCAACCTCTATAACTGTACAAGGTTTTTTATTAACGAAGACATCCCCGAGATAATCAATTTCAAGAAAAGGTAGCCCCTCTTCTAATTTAAATCTGACATCTGATCATACATTGTTAACTTCTGACTAACTAAAAAATTAATATGTAGTGTTGTTGCAATTGTTGGTACGGAAACACCAGAACATCCTATTGCTCCTCTGGTAACCTACAAAAAAATCTCTGTTCGTGATGAGTTTTTGACCCATTTGGAAAAAGTGAACCTGGCTTATATTCGAGACATACGAAAGGTTATTGTAACAATTCCTTTAACAATACTCATTTTCTATAATAAACAATGTACTTACGTGTTCATTTGTGATTGTTAGAACAATCAAATGTGTGGAGCGTGAGACCAAGTGGTACTATTTAATATGTCGTGCTTGCAACTTTAGGGTTGATCCAAAGACTGAGGAGTATAAGGATGAGGAGTCTGGTCTGGTTAAAAAGAAAACAGTTGGTTATATTTGTAAGAACAAATCATGCGGTGAGGTGTCTGATGTTCTGTACAAGTAAGTATAATCATGCTATATGTAATTCAAATAACATATGCCTATCTGATCTTAACTCATTTAACATATTTTTACACTTTTATAAACCATCTGATCTTACCTCATTAGATCTATTTTCACACTTATTAAATTGCAGGTTTAAGATTCAGATTCGAGTGCTTGATAATACAGGGTCTGTTTCTTTGACTCTTTTTGATCGCATTGCAAATACTTTACTGAACAAAGAGGCTAACGAATTAGTTGAAAAACAACTTAAGGTTTGCGTTCTTCTTTAAATATTACACGTATCTTCGCATAATATAATCTACTGTCTTCCACACTAATATTTTGGCAAATGATAACGGAAACATTTTTATATTACACATAGGATGGAGCCATTGACGTTTTGCCCGAAGATTTTAATGACTTGCTGGAAAAAAAACTTGCCTTCAAAGTTGACATCACTGATTATAACCTATCCAAAAACAAATATGTGTATGGAGTATCACAAATTTGTCAAGAAGCTGATGTTATCGAAGAGTTGGAGCTAAAGGTTCCAACCCTAGAGGTATTATCTTATTATAATCGTTTTTTCCTTCTCTATAAATTTCACAATAATATGATTTTTATATCTACAATTCCATAGGCCACTGTGAGCAGTTCGTTAACTCCGTCATTAGGATTCATATCACCACCATCTCGACTGAAATATCAAGTAATGTTTTATTAAAACACCAATTTACTGAATTTATTCTGAATCATAATATTTATATAGGGTGTATAATACATTACACACATTTTTTACAAAATACAGGATAGTGCGTCCGAAACCGGAGATACAAGCTCTTTAATTGAATCTTTGAAAGATACAGGGACAAGCCCTATTAAGAGAAAGTTGGAGGATGTTATTGATGTTGAGGAACTGTCGAACGCATCATCTACCAAAAAGAAGCCTCTTGCTCCCAAGATTGAGAAGGACTAATCAACCGTGTTTTTTCATCAAATCATATTGTCTGCTGAAACTTTTTTAGGATATTTGTATTTTGGTCATTGTTTGGTTTGTTTCATGGATGTTTAGGTTTGTTGCGTTTTCATTTTCGGATTATCATAATAATTGATTTGATGAAATTATCTATTCATTCCTTTGTTCTTTTAATTTTTAGTTAGTGTGTGGTGAAATTGTTTATCTTATATATTACTGTAACGACCCATTTTGAAGACCAACCGAAACTGTTCCTATCTTGAGTAATTTTTAGTTCCTTTATTCGACGTGTTAAATGGGATGACGTTGGCTCGGCCTTCAAAATCACGGTTAGTATTAAAAGTTGGGGCACCGGTTATGTTGCTTCGTACTAGATCAGAGTGAAGGGTTATGCAATGGACTAGATTACCGTATTAAAGGAGTCGGAGATGTGCTATCAAGCAGGCAAATATTAACCGGAGAACAAAAGTTGGAGAAACAGTTGTCACTATTTAGGTTCAAGATGACTCCTTCGACAAAGATACCTTTGCAGATTAAAGAGGTCCATTTCCATATCTGTTATGCTTTGCAGGACTATCAACAAAGCCAAGGGCAAATCACATTCGAAAGTGGGAATTATATTTGCAAACCTGTCTTCACCACTTAATGGTTAGCTGTATGTTGCCGGTATCAAGGTCACAAGTCGAAAGGGCTAAAGTTGTTGCATACCGATAAAGATGGCAACGTTTGCAGTGAAACTATGAATGTTGTTTATCCCGAAGTCCTTCAAAAAGTGTGACATACTACAAGCATGTTCAAATAAGCCATATTAGTGTGGTATTTGTTTATCATGATTTTATTTACATCAATATGTTTCATTTGTTACTTGGTTTGTGACGTTTACATATTGTTTTGGATCATTCGTGGCATTTAATTTTCTTTTAGTTTATATGAGTATGATTTAAAATACAACTTTGTTTTACTTAAAATGCATTTTTTTAAATGCCGCCCGCGAAACCCCGCGGGTCTATAGTCTAGTTGTATATATATTGATATGTACACTTTGCTAAATTATGGGCTATATACGTAAATTTGTAATTTCTTGCAACGTTTTATAATTCAGGGGTTTAGTGGTTTCCGAAAGGGAACCCGTGATGGAACAACGCAAGAATAAATAATTTTACATAAACGGTTTTAACAATATTTCAAGTAAATCGTTACCAGGGTTCGTTTATTTCCCAAGGGGAATTAACCTTATCCGTAGTAAAATCACTTATACTTGGAAATGTTGTAAACAAGGCAACCTTAATTTTATAAATGGCATGTGATTTATAAAATGTAGCGATTTCTATTTATAGAATGTTTTTAAAACAAAAATGGAAATGTTTTAAAAATAACTAGTGTTATAAGGTTGTATGCATGCTTCCTTATAAAAAAATTTTGGTAACATTATTTTTATCAAATTCTACCCTTAAAATTAAGTCATTTGCCACCCAAGTATGAAATCACTTGAGTTGTATTTTTACTCTAAAACGGTTTTAGGTAAATTTACAAAACAAGGTAATATAACAATCGTATGGTCAGACCTGAGACTGTAAAATTACTGATTTTATATTGGACGTCTTATATCGAGTATGGTTGTTCAGAACTTCGACCCGAGGCATAAAATGGGGTTAAACATGCTACTTGACATTGCAATTTTGGATTATGATGCCTTGTGCCCCATACAAGCTAACAGTTGCACATGTTGGCAATTATCACACGCTGGTTACCTTTTGAGTTTACCATTTCTAGTAGATCAACTGCATTAATTATAGAACTTCAAGTTGAGTCTTAGACTCTTGATAAAATCAATTGTTTATTTTTTTATAAACATATGTAGTTAATTTTATACTAATCATTCTTTTCATACTTCATCATCTACGTCAAATGTATTAAGGGAAAATACTTCAATGTCCTCTAGGAAGCATAACTTGAGAAATAAATCAGCTCTACTGTCAGATATACCTATACTTGATTTTGATGTTGCTGAAGATGATGACGTTGAAATAGACTTGAGAAATAGTTTTGTAGGTGTATCGGAAGGTACGTGTATATGTTAATTATTCATTTCATATTCCACATTAACAGGAATGTGCATTACAACATTGGTTTTTCCATCTTGTATATTCCTACAGAATATCTTGACCATGGTGATCCTACACACATTTGTGGTACTTGTAATGCTATTTTATAGGATGCTGAGGCAAGATTGAAAAGACCCTACAAAGGAAAATAGTGTCATTCTTTATGTTGTTTCTGTGGCAAGGTTCAACTTCCAAAAGTAAAAGAACCACCACCTATATTGCTCAATCGTTTTCATGGAAATGATTCATCAAGTAAAAATTTCATAAAAAATATAAGAGCTTACAACATGATGTTTTCATTTACTTCAATGGGTGGAAAGGTTGACCATTCTGTAAATATCGGTCCTGGACCGTATTGTTTTCGTCTACATGGCCAGAACTATCATAGACTCGGAAGTTTGTTGCCTGTAAATGATGCAAAACCAAAGTTTTCACAGTTGTATGTTTATGATACTGATAACGAAGATCAAAACAGAATTGACGCCATAAGGTATAATATTTAATCTTTTAGTGTTTCTAAACTAATATACAAACATGTTTATTATAACTGTTATGTTGTTACAAAAAATAATATGGATTCCTTTGTTTATCCTTATCCATACAAACTAAATATTATTACGTCTTATCAGGTCAGGCTCAAGCAGTAGAAAAAGCAGTGGGGATTCTATTGATCCACATATTACACAGGCGTTACGTACAATTTTGGATGAAAACAACGAGTTGGTAAAGTCATACCGGATGGTCAGAGATCGTTACAGGTCACAGGAAAACCAACTAGATAATGTTAAATTAAAATTAGTTGGGAGAAGAACGTCTGATGGTAGGACATATAATCTCCCAACTGCTTCTGAAATTGCTGTTTTGATTGTTGGTGATATTGAACAAGCTCTTGATGAAAGAGACATTGTTGTTGAATCAAGAAATGGTGATATTCAACAAATAAATGTTTTGCATCCAAAGTTTCTATCGCTTCAATATCCTTTATTATTTCCTTATGGGGAGGATGGTTATCACACGGAGATTCTACATAGAGATGTTGTTGATCCAAATACAAAACAACATGTTCGATTAACGATGCGTGAATTTATGGCTTATATCATTCAAGAAAGACCAGATAAATTTTCCCTCATTCATAACTCGAGAAGATTGTTTCAGCAGTTCTTGGTGGATATTTTTACAATGATAGAAACTGAGAGGATGTATTTCTTTCGTAAAAAACAAAAATTACTACGGTGTGCATCATACGAGAATTTATCTAATCAACTCAAAAACGGCAACCGAGATGCATCTAAACTTGGCAAAAGTATTTTCTTGCCTTCATCCTTCACTGTTGGTGCAAGGTTCATGAGACAAAATTACTTAGATGCAATGACACTTTGTAAATGGTTTGGGCACCCTGATTTTTTCATTACATTCACATGCAATCCAAAGTGGCCCGAGATTTCAAGGTTTGTGCGTAAAAGGGGATTGAAACCGGAGGACAGACCTGAAGTGTTGTGCAGGATGTTTAAGTTTAAACTTGATCATTTGATTAAAAACTTGAAGGATAATCAAATATTTGGTCGTGTTCAAGCAGGTATTCATTTTAACATCCCAAATAAGAATGTTGTCAGATTTATTTAAATCTCTATACTATTTCAGAATTTAATATTTTTCTAATTTTTTTGGAAGTTGTGTATACTATCGAATTTCAAAAGCGTGGACTTCCTCACAGTCATACATGTTTATTCTTACACAAAGATGATAAGTTGTTGAATCCTGAGAGAATTGATGACTTCATATCAGCTGAAATTCCAGATAAAGACTTGGATCCAGATTTATACACTCTCGTGACCGAACACATGATGCATGGTCCGTGTAGAGCAGACAATCCGAGCTGTCCATGTACTATTAAGGGAGTATGCACAAAATTTTTTCCAAAGAAGTATTCTAATCATACTACTAATGACTCAGCTGGTTATCCTGTTTATAGACGTAGGGAAGATGGTAAATTTGTTGAAAATAATCATGTGCGCCTCAATAATGGATTTGTTGTTCCATACAATAGTTATTTGTTGAAAAAGTATCAAGCACATATCAACGTTGAATGGTGCAATCAAGCTGGTTCAATTAAATATTTGTTCAAGTATATCAACAAAGGACTAAATAGAGTTACATCTAAGATTCAAGTAGGGGATCGTGACAATGAAGCGCCTTCGAACGATGAAGTTGTTGATGAGATTAAAGATTATTATGATTGTAGATACCTTTCGGCTTGTGAATCTTCTTGGCGTATTCTAAAATATGAGGTTGTTTACCGTACACCTGCAGTGGAGAGGCTACCGTTCCATTTACCTGGTCAACAACAAGTGGTTTATGACGAAGATGATGACATTGACGATGTTCTTAATAAACCTTCAGTCGCGTCTACAAAATTTCTTGCTTGGATGGATATAAATAAAACAAATGATCTTGCCAAGACATTGACTTACGCTGAATTCCCTACAAAGTTTGTATGGATTGCACAAAAAAGAATTTGGCAAGAAAGAAAAAGAGGTTATGCAGTTGGAAGAATTCATAATGTTCCTCGATCGGTTGGTGACGCTTACTACTTAAGGGTTCTTTTAAACAAGGTAAAAGGACCGACATCGTGGGACAAGCTTTATGAATATGATGATATTATACACCCTTCATTTAGGGATGCATGTTTTGCCCGCGGGTTACTTGATGATGATAGAGAATATATTTTAGGTCTTGAAGAGATACATGGTTGGGAGTTAGGGAACAAAGTGCGTCTCTCATTTGTTCATCTACTTATGTCAAATAGTATGTCAAGACCTGATCATGTTTGGAATGAAACGTGGAAATTTATGAAGGATGATATTGAGCACCGTCAACGTCAACTATTGAACAATCCAGGTCAGTTTTTTTTAAATGTTCTTATTACTGATATTCAATGGATGTTTGGCATAGAAGGTGATGGAAGGATCCGGGTAGAGGTATAGCATGAAACTTTAACATATCCATTTAATAAGAAGCAACTTAAACGTGTTTATTTTGAATTAGAAGCACAACCTATACCATTTTGCATGCTGTTATTAACTCAAACCGACCCATTTTTTAATAAGAAGCGCAAACATACCCATTTAATACCAGCGGGTAAAAAAATACAAAAAAACAGCACCAAATCGATTAGTATGAGAAACGTTTATTTTTTATTTTTTTACCCGCTGTTAACATGTATAGCAGCAAAGGGGTGTTTATAAAATGGCATATCTCATGTTACTGAATGGCATCCTTATAAAATGGCATATCTCGTGTTACTGAATGACATCCTTATAAAATGGCATATCTCGTGTTACTGAATGGCAAATGCATGTCAATCTTTAAGGATACACAATTAAAAACCTTTCAGTAAAATGGCCATTTTATAGGTAGATATATAAAAGTTTAAAGAGTCGAAGCTCCTATATTCTGAAAATATAGTGGCCAGAATGGGATAACTTTCTGAGATGGGTCAGATTGGTTTCAATTGAACCACCAACTTTTTAATGGATTATAAATAACGAATATATTATACATTGTTTCAAAAACTATTGCATGAGATATGATCTAACTTATCTAAATATGCCATTTTATCCTATAAAATGGCATATCTCATGTTACTGAATGGCATCCTTATAAAACGGCCCACGTTTACTGGTATAGGTACCAAATATGTTCAAAGGTAGCCAGTATGAATCAACCTAAAATGATTTCCTTTGAATTAGTCAAAATGGGTCAGTTTAAATAATTTATAGGATAGACAATTCCACCACACAGTAACTAAAAATTAAAAGAACAAAAGAATGCATAGATAATTGCATATAAGTTTAAGATTCTCTGGTTTTACAATGCAACGTTATATTAAATTAAATTTTACGAAACTTTAAACTATCTCTGTTTGAAAGTCATTAGAAGTTACCAGCTTTCCATATAACCATTTTCATATAATCCTAACGGAAGACTACTTTATTCATGCAGATTTGGAGATGCGTGAGCGTCATATCAAAAACCTTATTTTACAAGATATAGATGCAATTCTTCGTAAAAATGGAAGTTGCCTCAGTAACATAGCATCGATGCCGTTACCAGATTTAGAGTTCTTACAAAATCATGCAAATACTCTTATTCATGATGAGTTGTGTTATAACAAAGATGAATTACGAATGGAGCATGAAAATCTTTTTTCAAGTTTAACAACAGAACAACAGAGTGTATATGGCAAGGTTATTTCGGCGGTTGAAAATAATAAAGGTGGTGTCTTTTTCCTGTATGGATATGGTGGTACCGGAAAAACATACATATGGAGAACACTATCCGCTGCTATTAGATGCAAAGGAGATATTGTATTAAATGTCGCGTCAAGTGGTATAGCTTCATTGTTGTTACCCGGTGGTCGTACCGCTCATTCTCGCTTTGGAATTCCAATCAACGTTGATGAAACTTCAGTTTGTTCAATTACTCATGGTTCAGATCTTGCAGCTTTATTAGGTAAGACGAAATTGATTATTTGGGATGAAGCTCCTATGATGAACAAGCATTGTTTTGAAGCATTGGACAGAACATTAAGAGATATTCTTCGTGTCTCTAATATTCCTTTTGGCGGTAAGGTTATTGTTTTTGGAGGAGATTTTAGACAAATACTTCCTGTTATAACTGGTGGAACAAGGCAAGACATCGTGAATGCATCTCTTAATTCATCTTACCTATGGGATCATATTAATGTATTAAGGTTAACCAAAAACATGAGGTTAAAAAACGGTTCTGGTTCATCGAACACTGACGATATTAAAGAATTTGCAGATTGGATATTAAAAGTAGGTGATGGCCGCTTGGGTGGTCCTAATGATGGTGAGGCTATGATTGATATACCAGACGATATCCTGATAAAAGATTGTGCTGACCCGATTGGTGCGCTGGTTAGTTTTGTCTATCCTTCAATTCTTTCTAACTTGAACAATACTACATATTTTCAAGAAAGAGCAATTTTAGCTCCAACACATGAAGTGGTTGAATTTATCAATGATCATTTGCTTTCATTACTTCCCGGTAAAGAGAAAGTTTACCTCAGTTCAGATAGCATATGCGAATCTGAAGGTTTGAATGACAACTTTAATGAGTCGTTATATTCTCCCGACGTGTTGAATGGTATGAAGTTGGCTGGCCTTCCAAATCACAGGTTAGTATTAAAAGTTGGGGCACCGGTTATGTTGCTTCGTAACATAGATCAGAGTGAAGGGTTATGCAATGGGACTAGATTACGTATTAAGGAGCTCGGAGATCGTGCTATTAAAGTAGAAATTTTGACCGGAACAAACGTTGGACAACAGTGTCACTAACAAGATTCAAGTTGACTCCTTCCGACAAAAGATTACCCTTGCAGATTAATAGACGACAATTTCCAATATCTGTATGCTTTGCAATGACTATCAACAAAAAGCCAAAAGGCAATACTTTCGAAAGTGGAATATATTTTGCATCATACCTGTCTTAAAACAAAACTCATGGTCAGTCTGTATGTTGCTGGTATCAAGAGTCACAAGTCGAAAGGGCTTAAGATGTTGGCTATACGTTAATGATTCGGCATAACGTTTGCAGTGAAAACTATGAATTGGTTGTTTTATCCGATGTCCTTCTAAAGGTGGGACGAGTATAGTATTTGTTATATATTTGGTTAACAAAATATGTGGTATTCGTATTTATATATAAATGTATTTACTTATTAAAGTTGATAAACGTTAACGGGGCTTGAAAGACCAAAACGGCATATATTAAACTTCAACATTTTTTATAAAATCGTACGTATGTCAAAAGCATTGCAATATTGGGCTCATTTTGTTCGCAATTCGAAGATCTTTCCACGAGTATTTTTTGATCTAACTGAATCGGTAGATATGTGTTATATATTTGATAAATAAAGTTTATTCTATAAAAAGGTCGTAAATAGTTAAAAGTTGAGGTTATGTTTTGTAAATTTCCTGTTTTTTCTATTTATATTAAACTTTAACATTTTTTTATAAAATCGTACGTATGTCAGAAGCATTGCAATATTATGTTCGTTTTATTCGCAATTCGAAGATCTTTCCGCTAGTATTTTTTGATCTAAATAAATCGGTAGATATATGTTATATATTTGATAAATAAAGTTTATTATATAAAAAGT
This sequence comes from Tanacetum coccineum, assembly GCA_026074375.1. Taxonomy (NCBI): domain Eukaryota; kingdom Viridiplantae; phylum Streptophyta; class Magnoliopsida; order Asterales; family Asteraceae; genus Tanacetum; species Tanacetum coccineum. The sequence continues at coordinate 14,278 of BQNB010072358.1, forward strand.
CGTAAAGAGTTAAAAGTTGAGGGTACGTTTTGTAAATTTTCTTTTTTTTTTATTTTGGGCCGACAAATTTGGGCCGGTGTTTGGGCTACAAATTGGCTGGTCGTCAAAACGACGTAGTTTCTGATCAGAAATCATATATAGTATAATACCTTCTTATTTTTTTTACTTTATTTATTTCTTTTTTTATTATTATAAAACTGTGAAACAAAAAAAAACATAAGTTTGGTAAGCCAAAAATAGTAAAACACAAAAAATACAAGAAAAAACTTATCAAAAATAGTTTTGTCTTAAAGTGGGTAAACTTGTTAGAAAAAAAAATACAAAACATAAAATATAAAGTTTGACAAATCAAAAGTAGTAAAAGACAAAAAATACAAAAAAGACCTTAAAAATTGTCATGTCCCGTCAATAAAATAAATAAAAGGAGGGTACGAGGGGTAATGGGGTGTACTAATGGTTGCACCGGTTTCAAATATTAGCTTTTTTTTTAACAGCAATTTTATTGAAACAAAACTAGCAAGAAGCTAGCAATTACACAATGACAAGATTCGGGTTTTTAACCCAATCGTACCAACTAAACGACGCATTACATCTATACCTACACCAATGAAAAGACATAGAAACTACATCATCAAAAAACAACGCCTGCGAAGGAGGTTTAGAATCAAAAATGAGCTTATTACGAAACGACCATAAGTGCCACCACATGACATAGAAAACACCTTCGAACATTTGGTGACTCGTTCAAGTTTTTGGTGTCCGATTCAATCATTCTTCTGTCCAAAATTGTTTTGTGTTGATTAACAGTTCTTGGTGTAACCAGTCGAGTCAACCCTGGTCTTAGAACATCATAACATTTGTGTTGTATTCCCTAAGTATATATAATGTTTTAAAAATCGGCCTTTTGGCGACTAAGTCGAGTTTTCGATGTCTTATTCAATCAGTCTTTTGCCAAAACTGTTTTTCTGTAAACCAATTTATTATCGGTTTAACTAGCGAGTCAACCCTTGTTTTAAACATCAAGTATATAAAATTTGTGTTATTTTTTTATTTGGGCCGATTAATCATTTATTTTGAGTTTGGTAGTATTTCTTATAAACTTGATTTTAACCAAACAGAATTTGATCTGTTGGAAAAACTTCTCTTTTAGAAACAGAGACGAGGGTTCGATCCTCACTCCCAACAAAAAAACATTCCTCGTGGAAGACGGAATTGGGTACTGTTGATTTTTATCGTATCGATAATGCAAAATCGTTCACAATTTACCTTTTATGATGAAAAGTAATTTTTCACAACATTATTTTCTATGTGTATATCATCAACGTGCATGTAAAGCATTATTATACAGTATCGTCTCTAGGAAAAGTAATATTGATGGTATACACATCAATATCATTGTTGTACAAATCATCTACTTTATGAATCTGATGATACTTCAAATTAGCGTGTATCATAGATTCGTAGCTGAAGCCTTAAGGGTATAGTCGCAAGCTTGACTGGATACAATCAAATAGTTTTTTTAGTGACAACTCTATAAAAAAACTTGATTTCTAATTTTGATTCTTGAAGACAAAACTTGTAAAAAATGTAAATGCTAGCATATGTACCCTTAACTAAGCTCAAAGTTAACGTTTACTTGGTACTTGTGTCAATAACATGTTAGTTAGGTTTTGGTCGATTATTGGTTTTGAGTTTTGATAACGGGTTGTATCGTGTTAGGCGAGACAACTTAAAATTACTCATTTACTGCATGTTTTAGTACAAAATAATGATAAACTTTCATAATATGTTAGCAATGTATCTTTGTGCATATGGAAATCGTTGTGCAAAATATATGACCATCTTTTAAACTATTAAACCACATAATCCCTTTTCCGATTCCCGATCGTTGATCTGCAAAAGTATGAACACAAAGTTTCTTATGAAAACTTGATTGGCCATTTCTCTTTCGTAAAGAAAGATTTATTTTATTGAGATTTTAGATAATTATTTCTTTTTTTATTCCTATACATGTATAGGATGGGCCAATTAATTGGTTTAGTAGTTTGATTTCGAGGGCTCCAATGGTACCCTTATTGTCTCATTTCCCCTTCATATTAAACATATCCAAAGGGTACATTCATACCTCTAAAGATTGCTATGGTCCACAAGTTAAAAAAAAATACAAAATCTGAGTGCAATGAAACATATGAGTGATTGTTTAGGGCATCTTCAATGCATGGTGCAATATAAAGTTCAGTATACTGACATATTATTGCCACATCAGTATCTTATTATTTTATACAAACTCTCATAATGCATTAAAATTTACACAGTTTAATGCATTTTCACGTCACCATAAACTAATTAATATAAAAAAAATAGCAAGGAGTAAAGTGGACATGCTAGTAGTACGCCAGAGTAGGGCTGAGCAAGGTGAACCGAAACCGCCCGACCCGACAAATCGAGCCGAACCGAGCGTATTCGGTTCGGTTTTCGGTTTTGGATACATATTTCGGTTTAGTCGTTTCGGTTCGGTTCGGCTCAAACCCGACATTTAGTCGGTTCGAACTACTAAACCGAACCGAACCGAGCCGACCCGAGCGTATTCGGTTCGGTTTCGGTTTATATAGGGTTCACTCGGTTCGGTTCTCGGTTTGCAAAATCCCGTTATTCGGTTTCGGGTCGGTTTCGGTTTTCTTCGGTTCGGGTCGGACCAGAGAGCAAGTAGATGCATTAAGATGTAGGGTTGTAAACGAACTGAACGTTCAATGAACATTTCGTGAACCGTTCGGTAAAAAGTTCGTTTATTTATTAAATGAACGAACATGAACAACATTTTGTATCCGTTTAGTTAAATGAACGAACATGAACAAAAGTCTTGTTCGTTCATTTATGTTCGTGAACGTCCGATTATTCGTTCGTTTATGATCGTATATATGTTTATGATCGTCTATCGTACCTTTTTTATTATATAGATTTAAAATTGTTTTGCTTAAACAAAACAACACTTATAAAACACAATATGATGTATATTATTGTGAATTTTATGTTTATGTACGTCCGATCGTTTATGTTCGTTCGTTTATCTTAGTTTAGTGTCTAAATGAACGAACATAAACGAACATGAACAACCTTGTTTCTTAATAAACGAACATGAACAAGAAAATTTGTTCGTTTAAGCGACCGTGTTCGTTTATTTTTCCGGCTAAAATTAAATGAACGAACATGAACAAGGCTCCGTCCGTGTTCGTCCGGTTCGTTTACAACCCTATTAAGATGTAATATAAAAAAGAGTAAGTGAAGACATTAATATGATATAAAAATGATTAAATGGACATGTTGGCCCACCACCTACGCATATTGGGTGTTTTGTTCAGTAAAGAACTTGAATTAAATCAACGAATGACGTGGAGAATTCACAATGCATTGTACGTTTAATAGGTTTCATTATACTTTGCCACGTATACCCACTATGGATGCCCTTATTTATTTATCTATAGATCATTAGGTGGTGGGGAGGGTAAACTCGTGTTATAACAAAATATGACATCACTCAAGTAATAAGATACGTCTGAGCCTCACATTTAACCCAATAAAACACACACAAAAAGAGGAAAAAAGCATATGATTTGGCTGGTAATGTTGACGTGAAACCTTATAACTCGAGTGGCGGTGTCAAGCCATAGGTGAAGCCATAGAACGGTGCCATAAAACTAAAACACTCTTTATGACTCGTGCATACCGCTCTTAACGTGACTCGGGAAAAGCATCTATTAATTTCCTTACATCGTACTATCTCGTAGACATAAGATACTAAATACTTGCATCGTGAAATCCTAATTGGGACCATTTAGAGTTGGATGGATTGGGCTTAAGAAAGCCCAACTTGCTAAAGCTTATTTATACCAACATTTTAAGGCAAGGCAAAACAAAGATGGGTTCTGGTCCAGTGGATCAGTTATTTTAGTGTATTTCAATTTTTTTGCTACTTTTATTATGATCGCTAGTATACGGTATCATTCGATATTGGTACGATTAAATACAAAAGCATATACTAATTTCTAAACAATGACATGTTTATGTTTTTAATAACCTTAGATAACAAGTGTAACTCAATTGAGCGCCACCTTATCACTTATGTTAAAAGAGTTTTGCTTGTCTTTTAAAGGAAGGTTGTGTCATTATTTCATATACTTAGGAAACAATTCAATCATCACTTGTAATCATCTATAAATACAATTTAGAATCCAATAATATTTCAAACAAAACCAAAAAAAAACATGAAGGCAACCAACCCATTGTTTCTTATCTTTGTCTTCTTCTTCTTGTCAGGTATTTCCCACTATATATTCTATGTTACTAGTATATTAGATTTTTTTTTTTTGAAAGGCATTTACTAGTATATTAGATAATTTAGGAGAAAGTTTCATGTAACTGTAAGAACAAAAAAACCAAAGTGTTTTTATGTAAGAGAATAGTGATAAGTCCTGGTCTAAAATAAGTACAATTAGGTTGTCTTCTAGTTCAGATAATAATGTATCATTTTCAAAATATCATCGGTCCAAATTCACGGTGGGAGACAGTATTAGAACTCATAACCCGTGAAAGACGGTATTAAGAGTTATTTTACTTTACTTTACTTTACTTTGTTTTCGAAATATCATCAGTCCAAGTTCACCTTTTTATTGTTATTGTTAGAGTATGCTATATATATTACGTTCTTAGTACCCGAAACTAGATCATACGCGTATCTACTTAAAAGGATTAATGTAGCAGCTATAATTTTATGCATGTGGTGGAGAGTACCTAGTATATATAGATAGTGTTTGGTAGCAAGCGTCTAAGAGCGTTTTAAGCAACTAGCAACTAGCAACTAGCGGTTAGTGTTTTGGATAAAATGCTTGTTTGGAACCAAGCAACTAGCATTCTTATTTTTTCTGAACGCTTCAAATCAAAACGCTACTTTTATATAACTTATATGTGGCATGGAAATAAAGATGATCATACATCTCTTTATATAATACGATTAAAGAGAAAAGTTACATGTAAAACATTATCTAATTAAAGAACAATATATTTCATCTTAACCATCCATTATTTAAATCAATTCTTATTTTAATTTAATTAAAAAACCCACTTTCATCCTATTTTTTAAAAATTAAATATCTCACAAACCGTTAATCGTTACGCAAAACGAAACATACCATCGCGACGAGAATTAAATCATCTTTCTATAGAGAGGCACTTCTATATACTTTCGACGAACTTTTTTTTTGATTTTTTTTTCAGTCACGTTTGAAAAAATCACATGTGATTTCTTTCGACGAATTTTTTTTCCAGTCATGTCTGAAAATATCACATGTGATTTGTATCACAATCACATGTGATTTGTACCACAATCACATGTGATTTCTTTCGACGAACTTTTTTTTTCAGTCACGTCTGAAAAAATCACATGTGATTTCGTAAAATCACATGTGATTTTTTTAGACGTGACTGAAAAAAAAGTTCGAAAAAAAGTACGTCGAAAGTATATAGAAGTGCCCATCTATAGAAAGATAAAAAAATACTCGTCGCGATGGTGTATTTTTTTTCTTTTGACGATTTACCGTTTGCAAGATATTTTATTTTTAAGTAAAAGGTGGAAAGCGGGTTTTTTATTTTGATGAAAAAAATGAGTGGCTATGATTCACCCATTTGTTCTTTAAGATGATAATGTTCTATAAGGATCTCACCTCTACGATTAAAATCAACATGGGATACATGAAACAAAATATAAAAGAGATAAATTATGTAAACAAATAACCCTTGATTATAATTTGAATTTACAGAAAAGGAGGTTGTGGAATCATGTAATTTCTACATTAGCAACAAATGTCCGTACCCAATATGGCCAGCTAACGCCGCAAACGAAGGCCACCCGGTGTTAGCCTGTGGTGGTTTCTACCTTCCACCAGGCGAACAACGAAAAATCCAAGCTCCAGCCGATTGGGTAGGCCGAATATGGGCTAGAACAGGGTGCAAATTCGGTTCTAACAACGTTCCCGCTTGTGAAACAGGCGATTGTGGTGGAAAATTATGGTGCAAGGGACTAATAGGAACTCCACCCGCGACATTGGTCCAACTTGCATTACAGCCTGACAAAACCAAACCAAGTTTTTATGACGTTAGCTTAGTCGACGGTTATAACATCCCAGTGTCAGTAACAACAATGCCTAATTCATCCAAATGTCATATTGGAGGGTGCAAAAAAGATGTTAACGAAATTTGTCCACAAGAACTCCAGGTTTTGAATGATAAATGTGAAGTTGTTGCTTGCAAAAGTGCTTGCTTGGCTTTCGACAATGACAAGTTTTGTTGTAGGAATGAGTATGGGACGCCAAGTAAGTGCAAGCCGAGTGTGTACTCAAAGATTTTTAAGGAAGCATGCCCTTCGTATTACAGTTATGCGTATGATAATCCGCCACCATTGGTTAATTGTGTTTCGGACGATTACTTGATAACATTTTGTCCATCAACAAAATGGGGTAGTGAAGTTGAATCTGCATAAATTAATTATGAGTATGTGTTGTGTGATTCTGTATATCGAGTACTTAGTTACATAAATATTGATTCAATAAAATAACAAGCCCATTATTGGTTATTGAAATTGATTCTACATATATTTCTACATAGAATCATTATGATGAATATGACTTGAACTCTTGTTATGTTATAATTATATTTGTATGTCATGCATCATTGACCTATAAGAGATTTAAATCATGACAGCTAACACATTTTTGGATGGTGATGCATAAACAAACAAAGCAAGAAACTTTACTTCACCGTTCATTTTCACAATTGCCAAAAGTGATGATAGACACCTTTGTAGCAGTAGTAGGTAAGTTTTGAAGCAATAATAAACGAGTGTATTGAATGTAAACTAGTAAATTTTTTTTACAAGGGCCACCCAATATAGTCATTTGTTGTTGACATTTCAGTCTTTAAATGTAGTAGTGACAGTTTTTGGCGTCGAGTGATTTCACATGTCACACACTCTTTCGTGTAAGAAACATGTGAGGACACTTAACACACACTTGGGGGGGGTTTGGGGCGGGGTGGTTAATCGCGTGGGGCAGGCTTGGAAGTGGGGGCAGGGGCCCTCTAGTAAAGCAGAGTGTAGCACACATCTTTTAGCGAGGGAGCTACTAGTGGTAATGTATACTTTCACTATTCGACCTAGGATAACAAGATTGGACCATGCGTTAACAATGTTTTCCATTGATGTTCTTACTGATAGCAAGATATTACCGCCTGTTCCGTCTGCTTTAGACCAGCAAGATGAGCATGTTTCTAACCATATTAAGCTACAATATTATGACACATAAATTTTGGTTCTACATTACACATAATAAGCAAGCTCGTACTTCAGAGATATATACCCTACACAATGTGGTCACTTACACGAACAGCGATAAGTAGTGCGCGGTGACATTCTAGATCAGACATCCAACTTCAAGCGGACGTCACTAACAAATCTCAGTCACTAAGGAAAAGCATGTTCTAAACCATCCAAATATGAAAAGGGTCAAACACATAAGTCCAAAGGAAGATACAAAACATAAAAAGGAATTCCAGTGACACCAATTAGGATCATGTCACATCATACAATATATAATAATACACTCACCTTTTCAAAACATGAAATAAGTACTTCATATAATCAATTAAGCAAGCCTCATTGGTCTACAACCATTATAAGTGCATCTTCCCTTTGATACTCATAACAAACCCATAGAAAGATCAAAACATGAAATATAAATCTACAGGAGATATGTTAACACAATTCGGGTCGATACTAGCTAGTGCCATGTTCGTGTTAGCAATCATCCAACGATACTTTCCATACGACCTGAGTAACATGTTTAGCAAACACTCTAAAAGATTTTTGGCTCCCTTTTACCCATACATCCAAATAAAGTTCAATGAATTCACTGGTGACCGTTTTAGGCATAGTGAAGCCTATTCCATCATCGAAACCTATCTTGGTGAAACAACCTCAATGGAGGCTAAACGTTTAAAAGGCGATATCATAAAGAACAATGCCCAAGTTGTGTCTTTATCCATGGATGATCATGAAGAAGTTTCTGATGTATTTAATGGAGTCAAAGTTTATTGGTCATCAGGGAAAAGTATCATAAGAACTCAATCGGTTTCTATGCATCCAACTTCGGATGAGAGGGGATATTATCGACTCACGTTTCATAAACGACACAGGGAACTTATCGTTGGGAGTTATTTAGAACATGTTATCAAAAGCGGTAAGGAAATTAAGATAAAAAACAGGTTGAGGAAGCTCTATACTAATAATGGGTCTCATTGGACCCAAGTTGTGTTTGAGCACCCTGCTACATTTCAAACGTTAGCAATGAATCCACATAAGAAGCAAGAAATTATTGAAGATTTGACTACTTTTAGTAAGGCTGAAGATTTTTATACGCGAATAGGAAGAGCGTGGAAACGTGGCTATCTTCTTTATGGTCCACCTGGGACCGGAAAGTCAACCATGATCGCGGCCATGGCTAATTTCTTAGGATATGATATTTATGATCTTGAGTTGACTGCGGTGAGTGATAACACCGAGTTAAGAAAGTTGTTAATTGAGACATCAAGCAAGTCGATTATTGTGATCGAAGACATTGATTGCTCGGTTGACCTCACAAGTCAACGGAAGTTGAATGAAAAGGAGGAAGAAGAAGAAGAGAGCGATCAAACTAAGAGAAAAGAGAGCGGTTCAACCAAGAAACCAACAAGATCAACTGACAGAAATCCCACAACAAGTAAAGTGACTTTGTCGGGCCGGATTATTGAATTTCATTGATGGTCTATGGTCGGCTTGTAAGGAAGAAAGGCTTATAGTCTTTACAGCTAATCATGTCGACAAACTTGACCCTGCGCTCATTAGAAGAGGAAGGATGGATAAACACATCGAACTGGGATATTGTTGTTTTGAATCGTTTAAGGTTTTGGCAAACAATTACCTATACCTAGAATCATACGTATTGTTTGATACGATTCGTGTTATGTTGGAAGAAACTGATATGATGACTCCAGCAGACGCTGCGGAGAATTTGATGCCTAAGACTAGTCCTGTGGATCCTGAAGTATGTTTGAATAGTCTCATTGGTGCTTTAGAGGCTGCGAAACTAAAGAAGATCGAGGAAGAAGAGGAGAAAAATAATGTTAAGAAGATAACGAAGGATACAAAAGAAGACAAGAAAGAAACACTTGCTGATGATAACAAGGTATTGAAAGAAGTCGTGAATGGTAAAAATGTGCCAGTAACAGAATTTAAAACTGATGAAGCGAGCCTTTAGATTTGAGATTGTAGTTCAAGTATGTAGGTTTTATGTTTCATTTTATTGTATTTTTTAGATAAATGGTTCATTATGTATTTTAATCAAGTAAGATTGTCATTTGAATCCAACAAACTCAGTCTTTCTGGTTTGAGATTACAAGTATATATATAATCTGTTATATGTGTGTGTGAGTGCGCGTGTGTGATTGTACTTGTATGTTCATCATGTTCTTTTTTACACATTTTAAGTCATGTCCGCATAACCTACTTGCAGATTATAATAAGAACTAGGAATACAACCAAGCAACTAAGATATTATCTAGCAGATATGTTCCCATTATCACATGTTTATGTAAATATGTAATATTCTCTTTCGATCGCTAATGTAAGAATACACCTGTCATCTGTAGTTTTCTCCAAAGGCAGCCGTAGCTTCATTATCATGTAACAATCATAGTCTCTACTTCTATTAATCTACTACAGCAATGCATATACATGTTAAAATTCATGGTTCCATCACTTCAGATAATGTTTTCACGGTTAGCCCAAACTAGGCATTAACTTGTTAACGTTTCAATCCTTGAACTAAATAACAGTTTTCTGGCGTTAAGTGATTTCACATTACATCCATGACGAGTATTAGGTTGTTTCACCATCATAAGAGAACCATTTGACACCACCTAAAATCTTTTAACAGACATTTCAAACATTGTTTATTATCAAGAATTCCCTTTTTTTTTTGCAAATTTATAACCATCCTAGGCTGAACAAGATACAGAAACTAAGTCCAAAGGAATAAACTACCACACTAATTAGATCACATCGCATCACATCACATCACATCACATCACATCATGCAATAAAGAATAACTATATTGTAACCCTTTGAAAGCATGATTGGTCTATAAAACTAAAAGCAAGTATATCTTCCTAGTGATAATCTTAGAGATAAAAAAAAAACATGAGAAATAAACCCATAGGAGATATGTTACCCCAATTCATATCAAAACTTTTCAGTTTCATGTTCGTGTTAGACATGATCCGACGATACTTACCAAATGACGCTCGTAACTTATTCGGCAAATACACTCGAAGACTCTTTGCCCCTTATTACCCATACATCGAAATTAAATTTGACGAATTCACTGGCGACCGTTTTAGGAGTAGTGACGCCTATTCCATCATCAAGACGTACCTCAGGTCAACAACCTCAATGAATGCCAAACGTCTAAAAGGGGACCTCACACACAGCAACACGCATATTGTGTCTTTATCGATGGATGATTTTGAGGAAGTTGCGGATGAGTTTAATGGAGTTAAAGTTTATTGGGCATCTGGAAAAAAAGCTATAACAACTCAATCTATTTCCTTACGTCCAACAGCGGATGAAAAGAGATATTATCGGCTCACTTTTCATAAACGGCATAGGGAACTAATCGTTGGAAGTTATCTAGACCATGTGATCAAAAGTGGCAAGAAAATTAAGAGTAAAAATAGATCAAGGAAGCTTTTTACTAATAATGGTTCAAATTGGACAAGAATTGTTTTCAATCACCCGGCGACATTTCAAACATTAGCGATGGATCCTGCAAAAAAGCAAGAGATTATCGATGATTTGACTACTTTTTCTAAGGCAGAAGAGTTCTATACACATATAGGAAGGGCGTGGAAACGTGGGTATCTTCTTTATGGTCCACCTGGGACTGGAAAATCAACCATGATCGCCGCCATGGCTAATTTCTTAGGATATCATATCTATGACCTTGAGTTGACTGCGGTGAGTAACAATACCGAGTTGAGGAAGTTGTTAATTGAGACATCAAGTAAGTCGATTATTGTAATTGAAGACATTGATTGCTCGGTTGACCTCACAAGTCAAAGGAAGACTGGTGAAAATGAAGGCGAAGACAGTGCTCAAACTAACGAAAAGGAGACCGGTTCAAACAAGAAAACTACAAGATCATCTGATAAAACACCTGCAAGTAAAGTGACTTTATCTGGTCTTTTGAATTTTATTGATGGTTTATGGTCGGCTTGTAAGGGAGAAAGGCTTATAGTTTTTACAACTAATCATGTCGATAAGCTTGATCATGCACTTATTAGAAGAGGACGGATGGATAAACATATCGAACTGGGATATTGTTCTTTTGAGGCCTTTAAGGTTTTGGCAAATAATTATCTGTACCTGGAATCACATGTTTTGTTTGATAAAATTCATGTTATGTTGGAAGAAGTTGATATGACTCCAGCAGATGTTGCAGAGAATTTGATGCCTAAAACAAGTCCTGGAGATCCGGAAGGATGCTTAAGTAGTCTCATTCGTGCTTTAGAAGCTATGAAACTGAAGAAGATTGAGGAAGAAGAGGAGAAAAAGAAAGTCGAGATAACGAAGAGTACACAAGAAGAGAAGAATAAATCAGTTGATGAAGAAAACAAGGTATTGAAAGAACTCGAGGATGGTCTGAATGTTCAAGGCACAAAATGAAGTGAGTCGCTTAGATTTGTGATTGTGTTTTACTGTAATATGTAGATACGCTGATTCACTTTGCTGTAATATGTAGATATATGGGTCATACCGTGTCCTATTCTAAGTAAGTAACGTGGTCACTAAAATCAGTCGAATTCAGGAGTTCTGGTATGAATTTATATTATTTGGTAAAACAAATGAGTTATTACATAATTTTTGGCAACATACATTACAGTAATCATCAATTACTCATATTTAGTCTTTTGATTAATAACATAAGAATGCACCCATCAAATGTATCATGTTGCAATCACAGTTACTATATCTTTCAATTTAGAACAATCCTGTGTTATTGCAAGGTATATATCCATGTTAAAATCAAGGAAATTAGTCAAAGTAACCAAAATTCCTTTCAAAATGACATGCCAGCAAAATATTTCACAGTTAACAAAATAGCCAAAAATCTTGCAAAGATACCTTGTGAGCTCCATCCAGAATCTAGATAACGTATATAAAAACTTAACTAACAGGTTTGTGAGCTTTAAATTTCAAAAGTGTCTATATCGGCGAGCAAATTTATATCTTGTGAGGTTTTCAAGGTGCATTATGAGCCAACATACATCCCTTCATGGATGGTAAGAACACTCAATTCTGAAGGATTTTCAAAGAAGACACTCCACAAACTTTTGAGATTTGTTGGGTTCCAAGAAATTGCTTGAACCATAAAGCCCACAGATACAGACACACTTGCGCCGAGAATATTGAGCAGGTCTGAGGGGAGTTTGCTTTCCATTCTGGTTGGGATTTTGAATCATTATATACACACATGACAGTCATTTAAGTATATAATTTCAGTCACAAGTCGCAACATCCATAATGGAGGATGGGAATTTTTGCAAGGTAAGGTTCTAAAGATACCTTGAGAGATTCGTGAGGGGCCAAACTAAGGAAAAAAGACCGGTTCATATTAGCAAAACGAGATTAAATGTTCAAGCACCTGCAAGTAAAGTTACTTTATTGGGTCTTTTGAATTTATTGATGATTTATGGTCATCTTGTAAAGAATAAAAAGGCTAGTAGGCTTCACGACTAACCATGTTGGCAAACTTGAACCTGCGGTTATTAGAGAGCCTGCAGGCTGTAGACTGGTGCGAATGGGGTGGCCAAACAGGGCCCTTTTCATAACCTTGTTTATGCAATAAAGACACGTTGTTGGCCCTTTGCTTTTTGCATATACGGATTACTTGTAATGGTTTTTGCAATATTTACAAGTTTTTTACATACACCATTTCGTGTTTAATAGGCCTGCATGTTGAATTAAGGTATCATTGTTTTGAGGAGTTCAAGGTTTTGGCATATTATTTGCCCGACTTTACCTTAAATCACATGTATTGTTCTGAGATAATTCTTGTTATACCGGAAGAAATTGATACGAATCCAGCAGATGTTGTCGAGAATTTGATGCCTAAGACTAGTAATGGGGATCTCGAAGGATGCTTGAATAGTCTCATTAGTGCATTAAAGAGAGTGAAGCTTAAGAAGATGGATGAAGAGCAAGGTATATTGAATAATACAAAAGATGAAAGATTAATCATTTGATCAAGAAAACAAGGTAATGAAAGAAGTCATGAATGATCCAAATGTGCAAGCATAGAAATATAAGGCAAGAGTCATTAGATTTGGGATTGTAGTATAAACATGTAGATGTAATCTTACATATTGTTGTATTTTTGTATATATTATTCATTTCGTATTTTTACTAAGCGAAATTTTCATTTGATATGAAACAAATTCAGATTCATAGCTATAACAAAAACTGAAAATTAGTCATATAAACGAGCTACTAAGATACTTTTTAGTAAAACACACGAGCTACTAACAATGGACTCCTCACCCCCTCATAGCTATCTCCACAGGCGGCATAACCCCAATATCATGTCACAATCACAGTTCATAAACTATTAAATTACTACGGTATGCACTAATGCATCTCCCGAAATCTTGTTACAGCAATGTATATGCAGGTTAAAAATTAGGTTTTTTAACTGTATATCAGGCATTATTGCTAGTCATATCAAGCGACTGACAAGCATGCTCAAATTTTACTTACGTTACTTTACTATGACCCGTGCTTAAGTTTTCACCTAATAAGCCATTTGAATGACCACTTTCTTTTAGCTTTTTTTTCATGTTCTACTATAAAAAAATTGTGTCCACACTTGCTTTTGGAATGAGGTTATTAATTTGGGAAAATTCTATTTTTGCCCCCTAGGGGAAAAGTGCTTGCACTAAATGCCCTCAACTTTCTTCATTTCTCCAAATACCCTAGGGCGACCGGGGCGACCTAGGCAACTTGGGCGACTTTCACCAAAAATTGACACGTCTCCATGCAAGTACGGAGGCGACCGGGCCGACTTGGGACACTAGGGACACTTGTCAAAATTTGGTGAAAATCGCCCAAGTCGCCTTACCCTGGGGTATTTGTAGGAAGAAGGTCGCCCTGGGGCATTTAGTAGAAGCACATTTGTTTGGTGGGGGCATAAATAGAATTTTCCCTATTAATTTTCTATAACCTTTTAGCTTTGGAATGAGGTTATTCATTTTCTATAACCTTTTACCTTTGGCCATGCATAGAAATATATAAACACTCAATTTTGTTTTTTTCTATATATGTGCACATATATATTTTAAGATTTTAACTATTACAAGATCATTAGAATATCATAATTTTAGGCTTCCAGCCCCTTAGACCAGCCTGTCCCGGGTCATAATATTTCCGGCCTAATGAACTGCCCTGAGATCCAAAACTAGTCCAATACTCCGTATATTTTTGTATTCCTCAGTTTAACTTAAATGATCTATCTATTATGTACTTTGCAAAAAGGATAGTATACAACTCATATACTATATTATCACTACATATCAACTGCATGCTATCCGTATAGTAGGTCTTGCTTGGTTTAAAAAAGGTCCAGTCTGAAACTGGATTGTGAGCTGCAGTCAATGGGCTATTGTTTCAAGTTGTTTTATCAAATATGGAGTAACCGAGTATGAGTAAGAAATATTTTTGGTTTCCACCAAAATGGAACGGAACCAAAACTGGACCGAGAACTAGAAAGTACTTGACTAGTCCGAGTCGGTCCAGTTGCAGCACTATTTACCAGTTTAATGGTTTGTGCCAAGTTTTGCACATCTCTAGAAGCTGAGTTCGTGGAAAAGTGAGTAAGATAATATATTCTCCTAATATGTTCCAAATAAACAATTGAAAATAATCCATTCACCTAAGGTTCACTCCGTCTCACCGTCATTAACTATTGTCAAGTGCCCGTTAAAATAATATTATTAATACAAGTCAAGAGAATATATCAAGATGTTCACATGACTTATTTATGTGAACAACTAGACAAATTTTAAGAAATGAACACCCTTACGAGTTAGGACCCACATATTATATTGAAGTGACAAGCGGGATTCGATTGAAAGGCCACCAGCTCAAAGACAGGGGACCCCTTTCAGGGTTGAAGAAATAGGACTTGTGTTGACATTTCAGCCTTGAAGAAGCCAAAAATCCAAAAGACAAAAGAATCCTGGGTGTTTAAATATTCGTTCCAATATTATTATTATTATTATTATTATTATTATTGTAACGAATATAATCATACTTGGATAATCATGTGGATAAACCTATAGATACTAAGGTGTTTTTAAATAGGGCTAATTCTCAAAATAGACCGGTCGCCTAAAGTGTTTACCTTTTTTAGACCTCAAAAAATAAACTTCTCAAAATAGACCAGTCGACCGGTCTCTCAAGTCGCCTAAAAAACTTTTCACTTTTTGTGTAACTTACTTTTCAGACATTTTTTAGGAGACCTACATAATGTACTTTTAGGAGACTTTATTGACTAATTTTTCAGATAAGGACAAAAAAAAGTCTCCTAAAATACATTATGTAAGTCTCTTAAAAATATGTCTGAAAAGCTGGGTTTTAAAAAGCGCGATGCGCGCCGAGGCGATAAGGGTCAAAAAGCCGAGACGCGAGGCGCCGAGGCGAAAACGCGCGCATCACGTACGTGGACATTTTTATAAAAAAAATACTTGTAAATTATATATAATGCACAAATATAATAATACCACATATAATACCAAATTTACGATCAAAAGATATCATGGATTTTCATAGTTAACAATTTCATTCGCTAAAATACATAAATATCACCAAAAGGATCAGAAGTGTTGCCATTTTTGAATAATTAAAAGCAAATCAAAAGCATCCATGGAAAGCTTTGGGACTTCTAAAGTAAAATTGGTCTTACCAATACACATTAGTAAGACCAATTTTACTTTAGAAGTCCCAAGTACATGATGCGCAAAAAAGCACCGATGCACGCATTAGCTGATGCGTGCCTCATGCGTGCGCCTCACCACGCATCCCGTAAACGCAATGCATCAGGGTGTCAGATGCAATGGGGTAGTACATCTGCCTTAGGCGTGCCTCGGGCGCGCCTCAGGCGCGCTTTTTTAAACACAGCTGAAAAGTAACTTACACAAAAAGTGAGAAGTTTTTTAGGCGACTTGAGAGACCGGGCGACTGATCTATTTTGAGAAGTTTATTTTTTGAGGTCTAAAAAAGGTAAACACTTTGGGCGACCGGTCTATTTTGGGAATTAGCCATTTTAAATATATCTCAGTACTTTTCCAACTTGATCCATAATTTTTAGACTCAGACCAAGTTGGAAAATTCTAAAAAGTTTTTGTTTGACAAAATTTATATTTAGATGCCTACACAAATACCCTTGGTGGAAACCACAAAGCAAGTTGTTGACAATCATTTGGTTTCAGGTTTCCAACAAAAATATGGTCAATGCATGCACGAGAAAAAACAAAAGGAGAGCCAAGTCAAAGTGTAGATGAGGAGAGCCAAGTCAAAGTGTAGATGATTCAAACAAATTAAACGTCAACTCTTGTGTGTGTCTATATGTGTGTGTGTGTGTCTATATATATACATATCAATCCACCATTCATAAGAAAATGAGAAAAAGGGAAGAGCGAAAAGAAAGAAGAAAAATAGGAGATAAAGAATTTCTGTCGCAGGAAAGATGGCACTTAGCACTGCATGTACAATTTCGGCCAGCTAAAATTATCATGACAGAAACAAGTGCCATTTTCCTGCTACAAGAATTCTTTTATATTCCTTTCCTTGTGTGTTTTCAGACCAATGTACTTGTTAGCACTTTTGTGTCATTTCCATATAAGGTATGTGGAGTTTCAAGTTATCAACACCTTCTATTAGAGATTAACTAAGTTTAATACAACTTACAGGTCAAAAATGCAGATGGTCCTTAAACCATTCATGCTATGGTTGCAGATGAAAACTCGCTTTGTTTGATGCATCGAAGTTTCACACAGCATGTTCCGTCAAAATAGCAGGTGCTGATATCGCTGCCATCTTGCCTATACTTGTTCCAGCAATATACCCACCTGACCAAGCGTTCTGCAACAAAAAGTAGAAAGAATATGATCTCCAAGTAAGCAAAGAGTTGCCAGAACATATAGAGTGGTGAACTCATGTCTACAGATGCCAAGATGGGCGGGTTGGGTAACGGGTTGAGTTGGAAAGGGGTCGATTTTAGTACCGGTCACCGAGTTTGCGCCTAACAATGTTTTTGTCAAGGCTTTATATAAAGATGACTAATTAATGAATTGATTATGACTAGAAAAGTTATAGTTATAGTTATAGTCAAAATCTTTGAATAAAAGCCATTTAGGATGTTATAGTGATAGGCAATGTGTCGGAAACCATGCTTACCAAAAAAATATATATATATACTGACATCGAACGACTGCCACCTATACTCGTCTAATTGGCAAGTGCTTTCTAAGCCATGAACAAGTAGAGACCAAACAAGGAATCAAAGATGCATTCCCAATTATAGGTTTTACCTGGAAATTGAAACCTCCTGTAATCCCATCGACATTCAGCACCTACACATGATTTGGACCTCTAGATGTCATGAATAGATCCAAACTTTGTTTTAAGCATACAAGATCACAGCTTTTTAAAGCGGCAAATACACAAGAGACTCTCTCTAGAGGTGATCTGTTTGTTTTGGTGCATTATTCTCCATTGATCATTAAATTACGGGATTAGAGACTTAAACTGAATGTTAACACTTCCTCACAGTGAAATGAGCTGATGTCCGTTATTTTTATCTCATACTTGAATATATTTTCTATATACAAATTTTGCTTAGCATCTTTAAAGGAAAACCAAACATAAAAGATCCAAAAAAAATTATGAAGGACCAATACCTCTCCAGCAAAAAACAGACGGGGTCGAATCCTGCTCTCCATAGTTTTCAGTGATATCTTCAGAAATATTATGATTCTAAGTTAGGATT
>BQNB010072359.1:4372-31949 GCA_026074375.1 Tanacetum coccineum
TACAATGTATTTTTGGTACGTTTTTAGTCATTTAAGTCCGTTTTTAATGGAAAATGGTATGTGTATTTAAGCATATACCAAGCACCGACTCCTAATTCTGCCATTATTCAAGTCGATGTTGATGACGACTTTGTTATCAATAGTACTCACTTAAATATGTTTCGGAAAAGTAAATTCAATGGTTATCTACGTGCCAATCCGCATGACCACATCCTTGAATTTCTCGCATTCTGTGACATGTTCAAATACGGTGAAACTCAAAGCGAAGCCGTAAAGCTTTTAATATTTCCTTTTTCCTTGTGCGATAAAGCTAAAACCTGGTTTAATGAACTTAATGAAGCGTCTATAACATCGTGGGATCAAATGAGAAAAGCTTTTATAAACAAATTCTTTCCACCTTCGTTATTTAACCATCTTTTACTTGAAATCAGAAATTTCTATCAACTCGTATGTGAAAGTCTAACCGACGCTTGGTTACGACTCAAGAGAATGCTTCGAAAATGTCATGGGCACGGTCTGACCAAAGGAGCTATTATTCAAATATTCTATCACTGTCTAGACGAACCCACTCAAGAAATCCTGGACGTAACTGCCGGAGGAATCTTCCTCTACAAAAGTCCGAATCAAGCCTTTCAATATCTTGAGGACAAAGTCCTTTTCAAATTTGATTGGTCCATTAAATCCCAAAACAATCATCATCAAAAATCTGTTGCTTTCGCCGATGGAAGTGATAGTAATACTGATAATTCTCGATTTATGGAAAAATTGAAGGCTATGGATTCTCAAATTATAAGCTTAAATGAAGAATTGCAAGATATACTTAACAAATACAATGAGATTAGCGAGGGAAACGCTTCTAAAAACAACATGAATGATGACACTCCGATGTGTGAACGTCATGAAGCAAATTACATCCAATCTGAAGGTCATCAAAACCGAATTTCTCATGATTCGTATTCTCACCAAACGTATCATGATCGTAATCACTCCGAGAAATCGCTCACAGAATTAAACAATAAGGTGAAAAATGATCTCGAAGCTTTTAAAAGATGTATCCGTAGCATGAGAACTGTCCATGATAAACTGTATGACAGAGACGATGGTAAAACCACCAGTGTTTTACCTAAGAAAAAGTCTAAACCCGTCAACCAAGAACCTCAGCCTCAAACAAATTTTGAAAAATTAATGACTAAATTCTTGGATGATCAAAGAGTTTCAAATATGTTTGTCAAAAACAATGTTAACAATATGATTATAAAGATGAAACAAAACAAAAAGAATTTCCAAACTATATTTAAAAACATGGAAAGAAAATTAGATGAGTTGTCGAAGTCTCAAAACGTCTCTTTAGAACAAACCGATAGGACTGACCCTCCTCCTCCTCCTCAAGCTCACACCGAGCAAGTGAATTCTGTATTCACCGGGAGTGGAAAGTCCGATGATTCTCCAAAAAATAAAAAAGATCCACCACCTTCTATCATCGTTAACAATAAATCAAAAAAGATCGACCTATTAAAACAACAAAAAAGGATTATCACATGGTCAAAACAAATGAATATCCATTCCGTGAATATATTCCAAAAATACCATATCCTCAAGCTTTAAGAGTGGATCATTCCCACTTAAACCGTATCATTAAGGAATCTTAAATCGAGTTAAGTATAGTAATAATAATAATAGTAGTAATAGTAAATAATAATTAAAAAAAACTAAAAAATATATATAAAACAAAAACTTTGCAGTCTTTAAGTATGTCACGCATTCGGCCGGTGTGTCGCGTATCTCGATTTCTGCATCCAAAAAGAAATTTATCGAACTTTGTGGGTGTGTTCGCTGGAAACCCTCACGAGACTATAACTCGTCCACTCGGGACACCGAGGGGTTTAAAGGCTTGTTGCATGCGCTAAATGCAACCGTGGTGCCTATGAAAGTGCGCTTTTGTATTTAATGTTTTTCTCGTAGTTGTGTTTATTATGCAGATTAAATAAAACAAGTGGAGCTTGGAATGGTGGTTGGCATTTTACACTTGGAAACTTATATAATTGGAGTATTATATTACATGTGGTAGAATACACATGTTTGGCATTCTGTTTCGCGCCATATCCTTCATAATTCAACCAAGAACTTAAGAACCCCGAGAAGTACCGTTTTCCCTTAATTTTCCCTATTTTCTATATTTATCAGTTCTCACATTAAGGGCAATGTTCAACTTAAGTGTGGAGGGGTAGCAAATAGGAAAAATTAATCATGTCCCTCCATGTTTGCCCTGCAATCTGGCCACATTTTTCAACTGATATTTTCTGGAAGATTTAAAAATTTTAAAAATTTATATATTGCTTTTCTAAAAAAAATAAAAAAATGCATACTCTTAGTAAGGCAAATCCACCCGGATTGACACTATAACTAGCACAAAAACTGTCCACTAAAATTGTGAGAAATTTAGCCTTAAAGAATTCAGGTATCCACCTTTGATACCCAAGATAATTTTTGCCTTTAGCTTGTTCGAGTTAGGGTTGAATGCAGTCATATGTGTCTATTCTGTCTTTACGGATGTGTACGTATGGTCTTTGTCGCCTTTTCTAGAACATTGGTATTGGTATAAAGTTATATGAGTGGGCCGGTAATTTAGTAGCTCCAGAACTTGTGCTTGATCATCATTTACTAGACCGCAGTGAGGTTAATTTATAGACAAAGTCGTATGATAAGAGGTGAAATAAATCCCTATGTAATCATGTATCTGCAGCACTCGCTTTTAGTGTTGAGATCCCCAAAGTATCCCAAGAGCAAGAAAAATATGCTCGATGAAGAAGAAGTTTTTTGCCAGCCTTAGTTATCGCAGTATCTAGAATGAAAAGAATTCAAAAAAAGAGAAAAGAAAAGAGAAAAGAAAAAAAATAAAAGTTCAAAGTATAAGGCAAAGTTCTGACACATGAAATCAAGTATCTGCTATTCACCCTCATCATTATCACGTTTTGCCTCTTTGAGATTTTTGTCTAGGTGCTCACGCCATAACGGGCATGTTTATGTGTCTAGTACAAGCATATGGCAGCGACCTAGATTATTTATGTGCAATTGAGTGACTTCACAAATATAAAACCCTATCTAAGTGACTCGTATGAATTAAAAAATAAACACATTCTGTATGTGAGGTGCCCAGTTATATGTCTATGCCTGAAAAGTTATAAAACTGGTAAACACTTGTTAATGCTAAAATAATTTTTTTCTCTACATCACGATAAAGGATCTTATTTTTTTTCGCTTTGATTGCTTGAGGGCAAGCAATAGCTAAGTGTGGAGGGATTTGATAACGCCTTAATTATACATGTTTTCGGCGGCGTTATTTATATATATTTGATCATTTTTCATGAACTTTCGGTACTTAATCAAGTATATTTGCTATTATATGTTCTAGGTACGTGTCGTGGAAGATTACGGAAGATTACATGAAGAATTGAAACTTAAACGAAGAAATAACTCAAGTTAATGATCTCCCGACACTTGTTCACTGTTTTGGCCATAACTCGGTCATACAAACTCCGTTTTAGTTGGTTCAAGCAGCCACACGAAGAGAATTCAATTATCTACAATCTTGAAAAAGGCCAAGTGCTGAAGTTGCAGAAAGTGCGACGCACTTTTTAGTCTGTGAGAAAATTAAAGGCAATTAAATGCTAAGTGCATTAATACACTATGTGCGGCGCACTTTGGCCCCTAAAAAGCCTATAAATACCCTCCTTGGCTCCCTCATTTCACATATTCTCACACACAAACCCTCACTTCATTTGTAACACATAGAAGAGGTATTTTTGGTGATAGAGGCTTGAAAACCCTTGATCTAAACCGCATTTGGTAACACAATCATCTGACCAAAGTAGAATCAAAGCTAGAAGTGTTCTTGAGGAATTTGGAGTGAATTTGTTTATAGTTCATCTATTTCCAGGTTTTAATCTATCCAAGGAGGTGTTAGTGAAGTGTAATTCGAATCTATAAGCGATTGTGATAGAATTGTTCATAGTTTCCGGATTTTACTTGGAATATAATAAAATGTTCTTAGGAAATTCTTGTGAAATCACCATCATTTGCTCTTGGAATTTGGTATAATCTTGTTTATTCTTTGAATATGATTATTATTAAATTGTTTAAGTTCATAATGTGTTTTATTAATTCTTTGATTATGGAGTAGTAATCTTATGTTTGTTTGGGCATTTTGTGATCTTAGATATGAAGCGTTTGGATATGTGTTTATTGAATTGGTAAAACATATTTTATATAAGAATATAGGCCGAAAGGATTTGCGACTCTTGATATCTTTACTCTCTAAACTTATAAACACTATCCTAAACACTTCATTATCTAAGTGATCATTGCCTAAACAAACATACCTTAATCATTTGATTGAATAATCTTTTAATTTATTTCCTTACAATATTTGATATATGCACGATTTGGTTAATTTGATCAGTGACAATCATTTTAGCCTTAGCACCTTAATTACAAACTGTGAAAACTTCAATTCCCATGGAACGATCTGGACTCACCTAAAGCTATACTATACACGAACGGGTATACTTTCCGAGTGTTGTGTTTTTAGTAAAAATCGGTATTTCTAATATTATAAATTTAAAGCTTGCAAAACACACATCAATGTGTGAACTTGGATTGGTGACAAGCCTTGATAAAGGGTTGAGATGAAGAAAAGTGTGTGTGTAGTTTGAATTTATTGGGGAAGAAGGTAAATAGTGAATATGTGGTGGAGAATGTTTTCAAAAGATAAAGAAAATATTGGTTAGGAATGTAGGAGACATAGATGTATAATAAGTACAAGAGAAGTAAATTGTGTAAGGGAATATGAGTTGGCATTGTTGAGGTTTATTTGGAAAAGGTTTATGTGAAGAAGGGTGTTTAGGCTTGAAGAGTGTTTAGGAAGATAAGTATGAAGTTGATAGTGTTTGGGAGAAATCAAAGGATTGATTTGGGTTAATAATCACATTGCCAATAAGAGAGAAAAGAGTGGGCATATGTGATTATGGGATGGTTTAAGGAAGAAGATGATTAGAGTATGTGTAGAAGAGATGAAATCACTTGTTGGGTAAGAAAGGTAAACAAGTGATTAGATAGAATGGGTAGAAGGAGTGTATAGAAGAAGTAAGGACTTTTACATGTGAGGAATACATGTGAGTTTGTAAAAACATTTATATGGAAGTGAGAAAAGTCAAAGTATAATTACCTTCCAAATACCACAAACTCAATTAGTCATTTAGACTTTAATCCATGATAATCAACAATAGATTTGATCACTAATCATCTTGATGCAAACAAGTTAAGTGCTTTGCATGGTAAGTAAATCATATCTCATAACGAGAAAAAAATGCGTTTACGCAAAGTGACCTTTGACTTAGTTTAACATGATTAGGATCAATTGTAAATCCGAGCAACAATGGATTTGATCATTAATCATTTTGATTCAAACAAGATAAGTGCTTTGCATCATAAGTAAAGCATATCCCGTCACGGGGAAGGATGCATTTACGCAAAGTGGCCTTTGACTTAGTTTGACCAATACGGGAGTAATGCCCGTTATATGATTAAGATCATCGTAAATCCGGATTAAGGTCAAATGAATATTTTCATTAGATGGTATGATGGAAATATGATCATACTAAGTTTAGAAAGAAGTTTTGGCCTTGGCTAGAGGCGTTTGATAAAAGATTTGAGTTGACATTTTATAAAAAAATGGGAGGATTTATTTTTGCTCCTGTCTAAGTCTAAACCTCATTTGGAGTATTCTCAAATACTCAAATATCATGTACATACCTTTATCTAAGTTTCCACATGTGTCGGGTAAGAGGAAAGCCGACAAATGATAAATCCGCAAAACGGATTTCACGTCAGCACGTGCCCAGCGTGCCAGATGGTGAAATCCGGTTTTTCGGATTTATGTTACTGTGATTTTATGTTTTGAGAATGTTTATTTATCATCGTTAAAACATAAATGAGATCCTAGTCAATGTTGCACCAACACAACTAATTGTGAGTGAGAAATGTATAGATTTATGTATCTATATACTTATAGGATTAATGCGTTTTCAAAATATTATGCGTGTTTTAAATTTTTGTTTTTCTTTGGCTTGAAGCAGGCTTCTTAGATCATTATCGATGGGGTGATGGAACAAAGAATGTTGGAAGATGATGCTCAGGAAAATGAAAAAAAACCTAAAAGATGAAATGGTGAAAATAGCACAAAACAAGTTGTTTGAATTTCATATATGTGGATATAGATACTTTTTGGTTAAAATAATTCAAGATTCGTAGAATGAGTATGATTATAAGGATTTCTAACTTTTCTATAGGGAGTATTATGAGCGATCAAGGAAGTGATTCAGCAAAAGAAGCATCTTCAAAGACATACAATTGTTGCGTCACCAATCGAGTATGATACAATCCTTGAGGAGGTTGAGACCTTCTTTAATCAATCTGCTATGGTAAAATTATTGCCTTTATTACAAGTTTTGTACATTTTTATCTGATGATTGCTTAATATCTCTATGAAAGTGTTTGATTGGATCGTTAATATTGGTACTATTGTTGTTCAGTTTTGATGTCCCAAGCTCACATATGATTGAGACAATCTCAACCAGTATGAGCACCCGTTAACAAGGTTACGAGTGGCTAAGGAAGTTGTAGATGATACAGCCGGTGTTGCACATGTAGTGTTTTTTTAAACATTCACATTGGTCATATCGGTCATCGAATCTTGCTAACAAAATCTCTTTGTTTGCAGAAAAGCTGACAATAAGGTCAATAAGTACGGGAAAATTTCAAAAATTTACAGGATAGTAACATCATGCATATAGAATTATTCATTGTTAAAAGGTACCAACGCAACTTCCCTTGATATTTAGACACATGCGTTTCTCCTTTAACAATTTTAAAGTGTTTTCCTCTTGGTTATTTTGATGACTTAACATTTCTACCAAGTTGGCTAATTTCACCTTGTATTTGATGACTACCGAATGGTTATGCTAAGTTCTAACAAAAGTGAGTGATAACATGAAACTAGGTTCTATAGCAGACCTTTTTTCAGTGGTGAGGTGTGAGATTGTTAACACTTTTAGATGAAAGTGTATACGATTCAGTTTTTATTATAATTTTGTCTTTTCTTTGTCGAAAAATTGTTTTTCCTTGAACGTAGTGATTCTAGGTGTTTGTTTATTGATAATGAGTTGACATGTGGGTTATTGATAAGAAGTTGTGTATTATCTAGCAAGTTATAAGATGGCTTTTCATTTAACAGTAAGTATGAGTGGATAGCACTTCGACTTTTATGATTTTAAAACAATTCAGCCTATTTCTATTTATCTTTAGCGACTTCTAGAATTTCTTTACACATTTGCCTTGCTAAAGTGATTTTGTTTGGGTACTTTACTGTTGGTGCAGAAAAGTCAGAGTAAGATTGAGGGTTAACAAATAAAAAAAGCAAAGACTATATTTGTTATAAAAATCTTGGGTTTTGTTAAAAAAATTTATAAACGTATTGAGTTTTGTGTTATAATTTGAATTTTCTCGTTATGAAACAAAACCGGTACTTCTGATTTATATAAAAGAATAGGGGTTGTGTAGAGCATGTTTTGTCACATTATTTTTTGGTTGGTTGAAGGATATGACTTAGTTTTATATGTTTGGGTTTAGGGTTTAGG
Source organism: Tanacetum coccineum (assembly GCA_026074375.1). NCBI lineage: Eukaryota > Viridiplantae > Streptophyta > Magnoliopsida > Asterales > Asteraceae > Tanacetum > Tanacetum coccineum. Next base: position 12,067 of record BQNB010072359.1, read on the forward strand.
AGATCTTTAGATAAAAGATTGTAATTTGGTTTTGTTTGTGAAAAATAAATTGGTTGCACACCAAATGTTCAATGAAGTGTCTAAGTAAAAATTGTAATGATAGTTTTGGTCTGTAGTTTTTGATAGAAAATGAAGAGGATCCGGTAAAGAAGCAGGCTATTGATGCGTGACCGAGAGACATTAGTCGTAATGCGAGATATCTAGACCAAGGTATGGTTGATTGCCATTGTTTCATCTGATTCATCAAACCGTCATCTATAGTTCACTGATATTAACATGCCTATTACTGATATTAACATGCCTATTAAATTAGTAGATGCGGTTTCAAAACTTACTACTGAAAGTTGATACTCCATAAGTTAGTTTGTGTGACTGTTTCTAAGGGTAAAATGTATGAAACTACCGGATGAAAAGTGATCAAGCACTATGATTTTGGGTTTTGATAGTACAAGGATCAATGATTTTGTGCATAAAGAATATTCATTTTTACTTTTACCTTCAATTGTTTCGTTTTTTAATTTGTATGAATTTCACTTTGTTCATAGATTTTCCTTGCAACTAATTCCTTTGCTAAGAAACAGTTTGTACAGGATTAGGATATCAGATAGATATGTTGCCGTGATCTTATACGAACCACTATTCGTTTACATTTGAATCGTTAAATCCCTTGCAAGAAAAAGGTTTTGTTGTTTTGTTGAGGGGTGTTTGGATTAGCTTATTTTCCTGGCTTATGAGCTTATTTAATTTGGGAAAGCTCATAAAGTTACCGTTTTCCGCTTATGACATTGTTTATATCAAGTTAAAAGTTTATAAAGGTCCAAAGAGAGAGATTTTCGGCTTTGTTAAACTCAAATAGGCCCATAAACAAGCTAAATAAGTTGATATAAACGCCCATATAAAAGCGCATGAGTTTGAAAATAACCTGAATAACTATATATCAGCCGAGATCACATATAAAAATAAGGTTAAACAATGAGGTTACATTTAGTATAGTTAGAGGCACTCATTATTTGAATTCGGTCGCCGATACATGCTAGGTGACTTTTTACCTGATGATTTTGAGTGTATACATCATGCAACATCTAATTAGTAGAATATTCAAATTGTAATATATGAAAGTAGAATTAGTGATTTTTAGGATGGTTTAATTATGGTGACTATAGTTTTGTGTTTTTGTGGGATCAAATAGTATACGATCGGGTCACGGATAAGAGCAGGAGATTTGCGTTTATAACAATGGCAAGTGTTCAAGAAGCTAAAGTAGCGATTATAATGTTTAACGGATAGGAGCAGGGGATTGAGTTAATTTGGAAATAAATTAGTGAGCTATTTGAGGAAAAAATGAACTTTTTTTTGCGAGTGAATGATATGAATCATCTTGGAGATGTTTCAATGCATCCTTCTCAGCACTCATTTTGCAATTTGAGAGTCCTTTTTGTTAATCGATGTAAACAACATGCCTCTTCACATTTCAAGTGGCAAATTGGTTAATGAAACTTAAGAGCCTCATAGTTGCTCTCTGCCCACTCTTAGAAGTGCTGATTGGTGAGAATAATGTGGTAAATGGTGAAAAAGAACTTATATCGAGCATAGATGATGATATTGTTACATCTATATTTTCCCATACAAACAACACATTGTTTTCTAATTTAGATGAGCTCTCCCTCATGTTCCTGCCATGTCTCAAGGATATGAGCCATAATACTTCATCCAGCACTACCACTTCCGTTAATAATCAATTTCAAGTATGTATGCTTTCCATTCTATAGGAGTATTTACTTTCTTTTGTAATATCAGGTTTTCATTTTTTTTATTTCAACATTCTCTTAAAGACTCAAATTACAAGATGTGACTTTTATTCTTATGACATACTACTTTCTATATAGTTCTAATCTAAAATACTACTGTAACCTATACTATTATGGATCTTTATAACCCTAAATACATAATGATCTATTGCCTAAATACCGGCAACAAAAGTTAAGTGTAACAAATTGCTAAACATACATTTCTTGCACTCATCGTTTAATGTGCATATGATTCTTGATTTATGTTGAAGTTTGACATTTTTAATGTTTGTGTAACATTTTTTTTACCTTAATTGCAGGTCAAAATGATATGATATATTGGTAGTCAAGACTTGAGTACGTTGCTCATGGAAGCTCCTCTTACATTAGGAGATGTTGAAATACAATTTGTAAAAAACTTGATCTCCATACCATATGTAGAGATGACATTGAAGTTGAGGGAATATTTCGATGTTTCAGTAGAACATAATGATAGTTGGGACAAGTTTCATCTTTGAGGTGGCAAAAACTACAAGTGAGCCTACTTTTTACATGATAACTAAAGTTTTTGTGACGATTAGTTAAAAGAATGTTGAAGATCACACGTGAATGAGCACATATTGTTGGTGACGAAAGTGTTTCTGGGTTACTAATTGGATCACCAAGTACACTTAATAACTTAGTAGTTGACCATAGATTAAATTTTAGTTCAAGTACGATCGATATGACATTTTATAAATCTATTTTTTTACAAGGAAATATATGTATGCTTGATCTTAAAAGGCTGTACGACTCTCTATCCTTATATTTTACTGCTTCTTACTTTTGTTGTCTCATTCTTAAATGTATGGGTTGAATATGTGTTTTATTTTATTTGAATTTATTTTTTGGTGGAGAGCAGTAAAGGGGATTTGAGAGTGAGAAGCAAAAGCATGATGTGAATATTGTTTATTAGCATGATAAAGATTGTTCAATGGTCACCATTCGTTGTAAAGATATGCATAAACTTTTGTCTGATATGATTTGTACTCTTAACGGATATGAACTATGTTGTTTTTCATGTGAATGTACAGAGAAGCCCGGTGCAACGCGCGGGTCTAAAACCTCATTACTTACTAAACTTGTAAATTTGATTTTTTGACTTTTTATTTTTATTTTTATGCTTTATGTAGATCTTGTATCTTTATTATAGCCCTTCTAGTTTGACCAGTTCTATAAATTTAGCCCTTTTAAACAAACAAGTAAATAAATAATTTTATTTTGTAAAGAGTATCTAAGAAGACCATTGTGTGACCGTTCTATAAATTTAGCTCTTCTAAATAATAAATAAATAACTAACCACTCAAGGGTGGCCTAGTGGCAAAAGAAGTTGTGGCTATCACTTTAAAATGTGTGAGGTCTCAAGTTCAATTCCTGCTAGGTGCAATAAACCTTGAAGTGGCCACGCCAACCTCCTGAAAATAGAGGGCTTTACCTGGTTTGAGTCTGTGTGGCGGTGTGTTCAAACCTCGTGGATTAGTCGACCAAAAGGTCGGAAACCATGGTTACAAAAAAAAAAAAAATAAATAAATAACTTTATTTTAATAGCGTTTTTAAAAAAAATCATTGTGTTTAAAAATATTAATTAACAAAATACGTATTATCAAAATTTATTAACAATATTTAGGAGGCGTTTGTTTCCCTGGTGTAGAATCATTCAAGTGGGCTCCACACTTAAAGTTAATTGTTTGGTTGATAATTCTAAAAATAAGTAATAGAATCATTTATAAAAACTCATTCCATATGATATAGGTGGTTTTTGATCGATATCATATGACAAACAATTGAGAGCCACACAATTTTTTTTTTTACTTTTATCTTTTTGTCTCTTCTTACATGTTTTTTAAATTAAAGAATAAAATATGTTAAAATATATATAAATTAAATAATTTTTTATTTTCTCTTTCCTACTTTTCTTTCAAACCAATACCAAATTCAAATCTCATTCTAAACCCACTTACAAACCAAACGGGCCCTTAGTTATTTAAAAAAAGGAATATGTCACAGAATAGTAACCAAGTTTCATTACTGTTCTAATTTGATACCTCAAAGTTTATATTAACCATTAAACCCATCAAACTTTTAAAACTGTTCCAATTTGATACCTCAAAGTATCTATGTATGCATAAACATGTTGTACATTAATTTTAAACACCCACCCTCTGAATTTAACTACTTCCAACTAATGCACAACTAAATATAGAAAATAACCACAAAATAATAACCAAGTTTGAGAAGTGTTTCGTTCAGGTCACTCTAACATGAAAATTACATAAAAATTGAACAGTTTAAAAACTTTGATGGTTTTAATGATTGATATAAAGTTTAAAGTACCAAATTAAAACAGATCTCAAACTTTGTTACTATTTAATGATTTTCACCATTTAAAAAAAACAAATTATAATGCCCTACAAAGATGAGTTGTTTATCAAGTAAATCGACAATTTAAAGTAAATGTTTGCATTCATAGTCTATGTTCCTTTGAGTACTTTCCGGTTCGAATATCCCCTATCATATCAATCGACTAATCTGGTCTAGCACCGGAATTAAGAAAAACGATGAAGAATAAGTGGAATCAGTAATTCACGGAGACTGGTGCATCTGTAACTCGTTCGACGCCACAATAGCTAACAACAACGTGATCTAATCTTACCGAAATCTAATCATTGTGCTTCAGAGTGTTATCAGTCAGTTTTATTATAAGTAAATCAACAAAGGATACGTCCTAATGTTTTACAAGCTAAACCAATGGTCAAATATCACCAAGTGTAACACTAGTTCTATCAATATATGAGATCCCTAATGAGATTATAGGAGTAATCATGTTGGAGTACCTACAACATATACGGAGTAATGAATGGCGGGAATAATCATGAGTTTCATACTAAAATATATAAAAGCCATTTTGACACCAAAACTAGACAACAACTTTTGGCACCCACTTAAGCATGGTACTAACGGGTTTATCAAATTTTGAAAACCATTTGTAAGTTGTGTCGTTTTAATGAAAAGATGTTGAATTCCAATAAGACTTGATTCTCGGACTTTCATTTTGAAATAAAGCTTTTTGAGTCAATGAAGATCTAAAACACTTTGAATATTTCCATTTAGAATTGAAATTTCGTGTTTCATTTGGAGTTTTAAAATTTTAAGAAGATTTCTATTTATGGTTGAAACTCGGTGTTTCTTTTTGAAATGAATGGAAACCTTACATATTTCACATTATTCAAAACAAAGTTGTTTCTTTTACGTGTCGAAAGCATTTCATTTCTTGAATATTTAAATGGCGTGGAAATGTTTTCCTTTGTTTTTACACTTGTTTTGAACTTGAAAAACGGGATCGCGGAGTTCTAAAGTAACAATAATAATTTTTTTAATCCATATGAATGTGAAAACTTATAAGATATAAAAGTTTCCTATGATTTTTTCATCTGTCCCATGATTATTATTTTGTCCCATGATTATTATTTTGAGAAGCAAATGTTTCGGATGATTGTTGTTTCTTCGGTTACTTCTTATCTTTTTGCAAAGAATAAGTAGTAGATTGAGAAATCTTTTTTTTAATCGCTTTTGAAGATTTACCCCTGATGTTGGTGTTGCGACTCACAAAGAGTTTTACAACTCCCTAGGCAGTGTACCTAACCGTTGTAGTGTAGTATAGGCAAGACTCAAGGGTTGTTATCGTTCTCTAGAGGAATAGGCTGAGAAGGCTCAGATAAAATATAATAGAGGTCTAAGGGTTGAGAGAATATTGTTTTTGTATTTTATATTTTTATAAAAAGCAGGTAAAATTCTGGGTTGAGAGGTTGATTTTGGTTTTAACTAATTAAACTAATAATAAATCTAAACTACTTTGGTGAAAAGTTATATGATAAACGAACGTATTTACTTAATCATGCACTACTTCTCAGTTTGCTTCTCCTAATTCTATTGCTTTGTCACACTTGTGATGATTTGTGTAAGTATTTCCTAGGTCATGAACAGATTACACGAATCCGCTGTCTATGTAATATTCTGTTAAGGCAACGCACAAGTAAGGTAGTATGAAGTCTATTACAAGGCCCCAAGAGTACATTACATGCATTAAAACACTAAAGAGGGATCAACCATATTAGGAGTAAGGTAGTATGAAGACTGTTACCAATGTTATCCTTTCTATACACTCGCATTTTCCTAGACGTCTATTGTCACACCCCGTAAATTTCAGGTCAATATTTAAACTTTTCCGATCATTATTTTTTTGACTTGTATACGTTACGTTTGAATATGGCAATTTTCCGGGAAGTTGTCCCGCGTAAAACTGAAAATCGTCATCGGACGCGTTCCGGCTTCGGACTTGGATTAGTCTACGTGTTATATGCATTATTTTATCAATTTAAAGTGTTACGTAAGTCATGTTCACTTTCGTTTGCAATTTATACGTTTTTCGCGTACGTCGTACGGTTTTAGCGTTTTAGGTCAAACGGAGACCCGAAAACCCGTAATCGTTTCGTGTAAACTTTAATTATCGTACTTCTCGTGTTTATAAGTCAAAAATTTTGTTCACCCCTCCCCCTCTACTCTAAACCCACGCATACACCCACACTTAATTAAATCAAAGAGCATCTTTCACCTTTATTTTGAATTTAAACTACATCACATGCAAGATAGTGACATTTTTGTAATCTTATCCCATGCATGCGCTTGTGACTTCTTACACTCTTTGTCTCTATCCACCCATGAAGGATCACAACTCTACTAACCATTTCATTTAATTATTTTGGCTAGTGATTAAGGCTTGAACCCCCCCTCCCTTTTGTGGCTTGTTGCGTTCGAACCCCCACCCACACACACTTTTGGTGTGTGTTGGTCACCTAGACACTTGATACCATGGTTCACACAATATCTTACACCCTTAAACCCTAGTTCCTCCTATAAATACCATGTTATAACTCAAACTAGGTCATTTCTCATTCCCAAGCCTCATCAAAAATCTCTCATCTCTCTTTCTCTCCTTCTTACTCACGACACAAAACAAGCACCCTCTTAGGGTTAATTTTTCTTGATTTCATTCAAGATTCAAGTATTCTAGGTTGATTCTTATTCATATCTAAGGTGATTACAAGTGTTTGTTCTTTGATTCCAAGGGTTTGTTCAAGATCTATAGTTAGGGTTTTGATTTATTTAAGTGGGTTTTGCAAGATTTGTTATTGGGTTTTAAGATCTAAGGTACTCATAGTTAGGTCTTGTGTTTCATCTTGATATCTCTTCTTCTTGTAAGTATATTCTTGATCTTCCTTTTTATATCTTTTTTTTCTTGATCAAGTCTTATATATATCCTTAGTGTTTGTGTTATTTTCAAAAAAAAGAAACTAGTGGGTTTATAAACTAATAAAGTTTTCATATATTCTTGATATTATTACTTTGACTATGGAAAGGATGAGTGAACTTGTGGGTTGCAACAAAGAGGATGATGGAACTAGAATAGATTCAAGTGTGGTTTTTGTTGGATGGATTAGTAGTGAACGGGGTTAGGTTAGTATAGGCACTATTGTGAAGTTTGGATGGATTTTTGGGAGCGTTTGTGAAAAAGGTAGTTGCTGATCCGATTTTGTTTTGAGAATTTGGGCGACTTAAAAATGTTTTCATTAGGCAAGAAAGTAGCTTTTAGAGGGCTTGTTTCGAATAGATAGATTTTCATATATCGCACACTACAAGCGGACTTAAAACGGCCGAGTTATGGCGAAATAAATTTTGAAACACTTTTTGAAAAAATACTTATTTAAGGTGCTGATTGGAAATTAAAAAGAGGTTTTCGGACACTTTCGGACATATTTGAGCTTTTAAAACATTGGCGAAACGTATATAGACACTAGTATATTAAGTAGAAACTTTGGAAACGTCACAAATATATTGTCGGGATTTCTAAAACGGGAAACTTCTAAAAATAGTAACTTTTGATATGTATTAGCGAGATGGACTTGGAAGTTAGGCGTTTAGGTTTAGGTAGCGCGTTCTAGGTAAATGGAATCATTGAATATTAGGGGACGGTATTAACGTCTCGAAACTTAGAACTTTCCTAAAATAGTAACTTTCCAAAAATAGAAACTTTTCTTATAACATGGCGTAACGTGCCTATAAACCTTATACTTTCATAATGACACATTTTACTATATAAACCAAAGCGCAAACACTTATGGATGTCTATTTTTCTTACAAGCGTATTACCTGATGTTTCGTATTATTTCTCGTTTCTAAAGCGCGTCTATTAATTAGGTCGCGGTTAGAGTTGTTCGTTATCGTTATTCACTTTGTTGAATATCTTGCTCACTACTTGCTTAAGGTGAGTTCATAGCCCCACGTTTTTACTACTTTGCTTTACTTTTTTTGGGGTGACAAACATTGCTTGCTTTTAAACATTAGACACAAATGCTTTACGTTTTTCCCAATCTTGTTTACGTGTTGCCTATTGTAAATGGAAATTGTATGCCAAGTTATCATGAACCGTTAGTTACTTATGATCAGTTGGATTGGTAAGTGAGCGCGAGTGTTGTAAATAGATCTATTGGGACTAATCATCCCCGTCTATGTAAGTAGCTCTTACATGATCAACGGACGTATACCATGTCGAGTGATACGGTGAAGCGCCATGTAGGCACCCGTCAGGGCAAGTTTATTAAGCAATTTGCATGCTTCCATTACTGTTGATCCCAATGAATAGATCTTGATTTCCTTTATCTTGTGTAAAGGTTAGTAACCTTGGAAAAATCCAAAACTACTAAGACAGAAACTATTATTATGAATACTACAAGTTATGCGAAAACTAACTTGTATACTAAAGGAGAAAAATGATTATAAAACTTATTGAATATATTGATTGATAATGATTCTGCCGAGGTTATAGAAATAACTAACTATTAAGATTTGTAATTGAAGTCGCTTTTCTATCTATGTCGACGGGTTTCCTTTTATTCATAAGGAAACCCTAATGGGCTTACAAAACGCGTATAATAATAATGCATATCTTCCTAATTTAACTCATGCTTCATCATAAATAGCGAGTTTAAAATATATATGACTATCAGCACTAAGTATTAACTAAAAAGTACTTATATACTGGCAGTCAGTACTAACAATGTTACGGGCAACACTAACTATTATAGATTGCAGAGTACTAATAACTTTAGACTATTTTCTTTAAAACTCAACAGCAAGCACAATCTTTGAACCTAGCAGTACTTACCTTCCATAACTAAACAGTAGTAACTTCAGACGCCTTCAATTACTAACAACCCTCCTTAAACTTTGATATTCACCTTGTTAATAATCAAGTTTCTTTAGTATCAGCATCTTGATCAATCAGTAGGATGTATCCAACACTTTTATATTCTGAAGTTTGTGATCTGTAAATGTAAATAAACAAACTGGAGAATCTCAAATGCCTCTCCTTTCATAATCAACCTCTAGTCTTCTGTTTAGCATCCTTGAAAGCATTTCTTGAGTTAGAGGATATTTATTCTCAATTATCATGTGAATAGCAACTCCAGTATTATCAACAGTACGTTTTAACTCATCATGAGTCAACAATCTCCAGTTATCAAGTTGTGTCCTGTTGATTTTCCATATTTAATCTTCTTCATCTAGGGCTAAAAATAAGGTCTTCAGATCTCCCCAAAGTAACAAGTCATATCCTTCTGGACTTGTTATCTCATATCTTTCATTTACCAACCTATGTAGATCTATCACATCTTGTCTGTCAAAATCATCAAGCATCTCACTGAATATCTTGTAATTCTTGGAACTTCCATCTGCTCTGATGATTTGATAATACATCATATTTTCATTTAAAATAAGTGTTTCAATCAATAATTGGATTTTGGTGGCAAGAGAATTCAACATCAATAGCACATCATCCCTTGGATACTACAATCCAAATTATCTCTAAGCTCCTCTTTTCGCATCTTTTTTCCTCTTTAGTTTTTGTTTCTTAGAACTTCTTCTTTAGAATTGATCATGGTCTATTTTTAGTGCTTTCTGCTTTGCTGTGACTGTCATCATCTATAGGCTTAAAGTCATCAATCCACTTCTTCTCTCTTTTATAAAACTTCTGAACTTCTTAAAAGTTCTTGTGCTTTAGTTGTTGATGAGTGTACTTACCCATATGTTTGAGGTAAGTAATCATCTTGTTCCTGACTTAAGTTCTTATAGGTAGTTTGTTCCTTATTGCCTCTACTCTTTCTGTTGCTAATTGTTTCTTTCTTCTTTCAAAGAATTCTGCTAACAATCTGGCTCTTTCTTCAATTGGTTACTTTTCTCTGCACTCTGTGTTAGTCTTTCAGCCAGTTCATGTTCAGCATCTATTTGGCTTGAATTTCATCAAAACTTCTTTAGCTAAATCCGGCAGGCACTAGTCAGTTCTTCTTGTTGTCTGATCTTTCTTTTTTATGTTCAGTCCAACTCTGCTAACTCTTCTTCATGTAATCTTTGAGCTAACTCTGCATCACTTTTGGTATGTGTTGGTCACCTAGACTCTTGATGCCATGGTTCACACAATATCTTACACACTAAAGCCCTAGTTCCTCCTATAAATACCATGTTATAACACATACTAGGTCATTTTATATTTCCAAGCCTCATCAAAAATCTATCGTCTCTTTTTCTCTCCTTCTTGCTTACGGCACACAACAAACACCCTATTAGGGTTTCTTTTTCTTGATTTCCTTCAAGATCCAAGTATTCTAGGTTGATTATTGTTCATATCTAAGGTGATTACAAGTGTTGGTTCTTTGATTCCAAGGGTTTGTTTAAGATCTATAGTTAGGGTTTTGATTATTCAAGTGGGTTTTGCAAGATTTGTTGTTGGGTTTTAAGATCTAAGGTGTTTATAGTTAGATCTTGTGTTTTCATCTTGATATCTCTTCTTCTTGTAAGTATATTCTTGATCTTTCTTTTATATCTCTCTTTTCTTGATCAAGTCTTATATATATCCTTAGTGTTTGTGTTATTTTCAAAAAGAAACTAGTGGGTTTATAAACTAATAAAGTTTTCATGTGTTCTTGATATTATTACTTTCATTATGGAAATGATGAGTGAACATGTGGGTTGCAACAAAGAGGATGATGGAACTAGAATAGATTCAAGTGTGGTTTTTGTTGGATGGATTAGTAGTGAACGGGGTTAGTTTAGTGTAAGCACTATTGTGAAGTTTGGATGGATTTTTGGGAGCGTTTGTGAAAAATGTAGTTGCTGATTTGATTTTGTTTTGAGGATTTAGGCGAATTAAAAATGTTTTCATAAGGCAAGAAAGTAGTTTTTAGAGAGCTCATTTCGAATAGATAGATTTTCATAGGTCGAACACTAAAAGCGGATTTAAAACGGCCAAGTTATGGCGAAATAAATTTTAGAACACTTTTTAGAAAAATACTTATTTAAGGTGTTGATTGGAAATTAAAAAGAGGTTTTCGGACACTTTTGGACATATTTAAGCTTTTAAAACATTGGCGAAACATATATAGACACTAGTATATTAAGTAAAAACTTTGGAAACGTCACAAATATTTTGTCGGGATTTCTAAAACGGGAAACTTCTAAAAATAATAACTTTTGATATTTATTAGCGAGATGGACTTGGAAGTTAGGTGTTTAAGTTTAACTAGTGCGTTTTAGGATCATGGAATCATCAAATATTAGGGGACGGTATTAACGTCTCGAAACTTAGAAGTTTCCCAAAATATTAACTTTCCAAAAATAGAAACTTTTCCTAAAACACAGCGTAACATAACTATAAACCTTATACTTTCATAATGACACATTTTACTATATAAACCAAAGCGCAAACACTTATGGATGTCTATTTTTCTTACAAGCGTATTACCTGATGTTTCGTATTATTTCTCGTTTCTAAAGCGCGTCTATTAATTAGGTCGCGGTTAGAGTTGTTCGTTATCGTTATTCACTTCGTTGAATATCTTGCTCACTACTTGCTTAAGGTGAGTTCATAGCCTCACGTTTTTACTACTTGCTTTACTATTTGGGGTGAGAAACATTGCTTGCTTTTAAACATCGGACACAAATGCTTTACGTTTTTCCCAATCTTGTTTACGTGTTGCCTAAGTAAATGTTGAAACTTGTATGCCCGAGTTATCATGAACCGTTAGTTACTTATGATCAATTGGATTGGTAAGTGAGCGCGAGTATTGTAAATAGATCTATTGGGACTAATCATCCCCGTCCGTGTAAGTAGCTCTTACATGATCAACGGACATATACCATGTCGAGTGATACAATGAAGCGCCATGTTGGCACCCGTCAGGGCAAGTTTATTTAGCATTTTGCATGCTTCTATTACATTTAGCCTCGGTATCATGAGCTTAGTGCAACGTAAATGCCTTTTTATGTGATATTGTATCAGTTATAATAGTCACATGCGTTTTGCAAAATTTGTAGTCCATTCTTATATCAAATTCAAACCTATGAATTCACCAACTTTATGTTGACATTTTAGCATGTTTTTCTCAGGTGCTTAGCTATGGATGTCTTTATTTGCTATATGGGGTCGCCTTGCATTGGACCGATTTTCAAGAGCTATTGTTATCTGTTTTAACATCGTTGTTAATTTCTAAAACTTTTATTCGCTTCCGCATATTATCTATGAACCTATGTAAAACTTTAACTATTTTCATTTAATGCAACGATGTTGAATTTCTAAACGTACCCTTAGAGGTTGTTCTTTGTATCTTGTGTGATGTATATTATGACGTCACGCCCCCGGACACGTGTTTCCGTCCAGGCCCCGTTTGGGGGTGTGACATCTATGCCAATTTAATATCTTTTGTCTAGTTTCCTAAAGCCTAACGCGTACATCCATCACAAGAAGCAATATTAAAAGGATCTACAAACTAAGTTTCATGCAATCATAAGTAAATACTAATGGATATAGCCTAGCATGTTAAAAGGCAGCAAAGAACAATAAATAATCAAACAACACATAGACATATTGAATGATAAAAGACAGAGGACTTCACTTGATTAAAATATGTGTTTAAGGCTGATACAAAAGGGTTTTGACACCCTAAAAATGACCCAAACAGCTGTTATAATCGGCTTTTAATAATAGGGTTCGGTTCCCAAAAGTTACACACTTGAAACCCTAAAAACGAGTTTGTATATATAGGAAAACGGGCGTGACAGCGTCGCGTTATAATCCTGACACCGTCGCCCCACCGAATCTTCTAGGGCTTCTTGAAGTCGGTTGGATCATGACGTCGTCGTCAAAATTCTGACGCCGTCTTTTGTTCGTCCTGACGCCGTCACATAAGATTGTGACGCCGTCTCTAGCCACTGTACGCATTTTTTTCATGAGATTTGGTGTAGAGTTGTAATCTTGTCCATTTCTTCTCCAAATGAGCCCAAGTCACGTGTATTTCCTTCAAAAGCCACCCAAGTGCTAAAAACACAAAAAGGAACGATTAAGTACATAATTTGGGCATAATTGCACGATTTAGAGGGTTAAATGACCCTGAAAAAGTGTATAAAATGACACCTCATCAACCCCGTGTAAACGTTTCCCGAAACATTCACTTTTGGTTTTGAGGTTTTGAAACTATGAGAATTATCCTTTGTGATTCTAAAGAAGCAATTGTTTTTAGATATTGATCTTTTCAACTTTAGAATCATCAATTTTACGTGCAAGTTTTCGTTCGGAAACAACATTTTCATATTCAAGTCTTTCAAAATAAGTTTAGAATTTGGTCGTTTTCTTTGAAAATTTAATCTTGACATCATCAAAATCGTTAGTTTGTCGTGCTACCGTCTTATGTAGATATGCAATCTTAGTCACAGAAACCTATTTTTCTTTTTCACAAAGTTTCATTTTCTCCCCCGTTCACTTACATGTTCCAAATTATTAACCTCATTTAACTTTATCACACAACGCTCATTTTCTTTATCTCGTATCAATACTTAAATTTGAAACAATATCAATCTCAACATCGTGTCAGTTAAACAAAGTCAAATACATTAGCCAATGAAAATATTTACAAATGCATATAATATTTATACATAATGAAAAAAATTATGTAAAAAACAACGCGTAAACTTATAATTATATAAGTATAAAATAAATTACATAACTTTATAAAAAATATTATTTAACCAGGGACGGAGCCAAGAATTTTAGTTAAGGGAGGTCGGCGTGCTTAACACAAAAAGTTATAATAATTAATATCGCTTCAAAAATTAACCTGCAACGTTATCTTTTATTATTAAGATATTCATTTATTAATTGTGTAGTCATATCTATAAAATAGGGGGGCTGAATATAAAAAAACTACTAGTAGAAATCGACTTGTAATCTAAATAATTAATGAATGATGTGGTGGTTGATTAGGGGTGACTCATCACCCACTAGTCATTTTTTAGCTCCGCCTTTTATTTAACAACCACCACGTATATGCATGAAATTGTTGTTACATTTTAAATACATTCCCAAAATAATTGCATCATACATGATTGTTTACTACGCTATTGTCACAACCCGTAAATTTCCGTTCAGTATCATAACCGTTTTTCGTCCAATAATTCGAATTTTTATAAGTTTCGTATAACTTTTACGCGTAACCGGGAAGTTGTCCCGTTAATATCTGAAAATCGTATCTGGGAGCAAACCATACTGTATTTCATCGTAGTTTTTAGTCATTTGACGCGTTTTTACGCTTTTAATTAATATTTAAAATTTCATAATTTTTCCTGAAGTCGTTAGTCATTTTCGTTAATTATGTATTCCGGTTATAGTAAATAACCTATACTTGTGCATGGTAACTCTTGAAAATAAATACATGCATGCATGATATCCCTAGAATGTTGGAGGCCACTTTTGGTCCCCCCTTGGTCTCATTATAACCGGATATACATACACATACATGCATAGGATTCAAATTTTGAAATCATTTCACTAGACATGCTTGCATGAATTAAGGTTAAGGACATGTACACACAGGGGTTTGATTGGGAGATCAAATTGGTCCCCTTGTGTTGTCCCCCCTTATGTCCGGTGGTATGCACACACACACATACACACTCTCTTACATTCATAATTTTCTTACTAATGAAGCTAGAGTCACACCATAAATACCATATTATATTTCATCTTTCATTCATTCTCTCCACAAAGAAAAACACACACCCCCCCCCTTGTCCGATTGGTATTAAGCACACACACATGTATGTGTTGTGAATTTTGGAACTAGCCTATATATATATCACCTCATTCATTTGCATCCCATTCATATTCATTCCATACACACACATAAACTTTACTTCTCTTTCTTTTCTTTTCTTTCTTGTCCGAACCATCAAAAACACACACCCAAATCCATTCATTTTTAATCTTTGATCAACCATTTGAAGATATATTGTTCGAGTTGATTGTTATTTCATCCGGGTATTTTATAAAACAACGTTTGGGTTGTTTTTGATTTCTAATCATCTTTCATCGTGTTTCTTTGTAAGTCATCCCTACTTTTCATAAATAAATTGTACTTTTGCATTCGTATGATCATTCCGAACAAGGTGTACAAAGCGGATCGTTATGAAAATCATTATCTATTTTTCTATAAAATTACAAGTCTCTAAGTTTAATCTTTTTGTTTATAAATGGAAGAACATAAAAAGGTAGTTGTACTTTTGTGCATAAAAGTTCGTTGTGACTATTTTGATATATATATTATTAGTATTACGGCTACGTTATTTATTTAAGATTTATCGTATATTAAGTTTAAATATTGTTGGCGAAGAGATTAAGTTAGATGTTGGATTTGTTGGAAGCGTAAATTGAATGTCGAAGAGGTTTAGGTTTAGAACGGATTTGTTGCGATATTTGAGGTGTTGTCGAAAATAGATCGGATATACTTTCGAGTCAATAAAAGATGTACTTTTGTAAAACGGATGTTTTCACGTGTCGAGGTTGATAAAAATGGAAAGTAGATATTTTTAGAAAGGTCATGCCGAAATTTCATAAACTTTATAAAAGCGTCAAAAATATACTTTTATTATCAAACTTATGATAAAATGTAGAAAAACGTAAGTGTCGAGTTTAGGTCAACATTTTTGGTTATTGAGTTAACGTTGATGTGTCGGGACACTAAAAGACGAAATACACTAACGGATGAAGTACACTAAAGGACGAAATACACTAAAAGACAAAATGCACTAAAAGTCGAAATACACTAAAAGACGAAATACACTAAAAGACGAAATACACTAAAAGATGAAATGCACTAAAAGATGAAATACACTACTAGACACAAGTACTTTACGTGAGATTTTCCTTGTTTACGTTTCAAAACGTCGAGACTTGTCAAAACTTATAACTTTCGAAAGTACTTTTAAAAGGATAGCGCCGGTGTCACACGTGCATCGATTAACAGTACTTGCGTAAAGCGTTATTCGTTGTACATCATTCTTAACACGACTATATATAGGTGTCCCTAAACCGTGAGATTCATTTCACTTGATTTGATCCTTTTGATCCACTACCCGTATAAGTTGAGTCATGCCCCACTCTTTACTCCGTTTGACTAAATGTTTTATAACTAGGTAGAAACATTGCTTGTTTTTAAAACTAACACAAGTCCTTTACGTAATTTTCCTTGTTTACGTTTTGCTGAGTACTTTTAGACCACTACTGCCCGAACTATCATGAACAGTCAATCTCTTGACTGGAGGACCGGTCGAGGGAGCGCGAATGAATAAATAGATCTATTGGGACTAATTATTCCTATCCGGGTGTAGCCGCTCACTTACCCACGGGGCTCCCGATAAACGGATATATGTCATGTCGTACTGGTTAGGTTGTCTTTGGTCGGACACCTAGAAGGGCAAACAAATACTATAGCAATGTACATGCTATCATGCGTAATTAGCTTTAGTGTCATGAGCTTAGTGCAATGTAAATACTTTTTATGTGAAGTTGTATCTGTTATAACTGTCGCATACGTTTGATATCTTGTGGTCCACTATAATAACGTTTGAACTAAACCTATGAATTCACTCAACTTTATGTTGACGTTTTAAGCATGTTTTTCTTAGGTGCTTAGCATGGATGCTGTTGCTTGACTTACGTGAAGTCTATTTGCATGTACCGGTTTACCAGAGATTTATCTATGTCTTTAAATACCGTTGTTGAACTTATTTAAGCTTCCACAGTTTAACTTTGAATCTTTTAAATTTAATCGATGTAAAACTTATTATTATTTTAAAACTTTGCAACGGTGTTTATTTTTCAAAACGTACCCTTAAAGGTCATTCTATATGCTTTGTACTTGAGATGCTCAATAAAGTCACGCCTCCGGACACGTATTTCGTCCAGGCCCCGTCTAGGGGTGTGACATTGCTTTCCTCAAATGCTTAAAATCTCCGGAGTATCAGGGTACTCTGGGTCCGCTTTGGGCCAGGCTATTGACTTTGGCATGCAGGAAGACTTAGAGGCCGGTTATGAGCATGGGACTGCCGGGAGAAATCTTTTCGTGGTTGATGCTTACAACCCGGAGGCTGCTAAAGCAAGCTATATTGATGCGGTTAAGGCCCTTGAAGACGTAGACTTCCCCTTGGTGAATTTGTTGAAGTCTAAGAAGGATGCAGGGATGGATGAGGTTCTGGATTGCTTCCTACTGGACGGACCTCTTGCTGGCCTTTCGGAGGCTGCTTACTTACAGCCGTGCATTGAGCAGCTCTTCATTCCCATTTATCATGAGGGTGATAAAACAGCTGTCGGGGAGACTTCCTTGTCTTTTGCTTTAATGAATGTCCATGCCCGTGCTGCGAGGGCAAGGAAGCATGTTGCGGCTCTCCGCTAATTGATGATAGAGATAGTCTCCGCTCCTCTGTCTTCCCAGACTTGGGTGGGTGAGGCTAGTACTTCCGTGGCCCCTTTCTTCGTAGGTATTTATGATGTAGAAGACACGAATGAGGCCCTGGGAAGCATTGTTGCCGTCCCTAAGCTTGAGACTTATCGCTTTTAGCTTTAAGTTCTCTTTTTGTATGTCGTGGCCGTGGTGACTATTTCTTTTTGCGGCTTGTATGTAATGTGAACGTGTGCTTTTTTACCGCGGCCGTATGTTGGCCTTTTTGTTGCGGTTTCTAGCTTATCATGTTGGCACGTATTTGGGCGGATGCTGGCGCGTCCACCCTATAACACGGATATTTTTCGCAAATGTTATGATTTTGCTACCTTTTTATTATTATTGTTGTATGTTCGTAATAGATAGTTTTATGAATATTTGTGGGTTATTCTCTCGGTGCCAGGTTTCCAATACCTCTTACACACCTGAGCTAATTTTGAGGTTGCTTAACCTTTATTATACGGGATAATATAATTGTGGAGCGTGGCTCCTTGTGTGCGCGTCTTAACAATTGACATAACTTTGCAAAGCGAAAATAATTTTAGGACTTAAAACTTGTGAGGGTAGCTAATCTTCACTTTTTATTAAGATTTAAAAGACATTACAAAAGAAAGAAAAATTGAAATATTGCCTTCCAGAGCATCATACGTGCCGGGCAGGTGCTTATACTTCATGTATATAACATTTTTTATGATTACAGATGTTCCACGTTCGCGGAAGTTCATTTCCTTTGCGGTCTTTGAGCTTGTACGCTCCTTTTCCTAATAATTTCGTGACTTCATATGGTCCTTCCCATTTAGGTCCAAGTTTACCTCCATCCTCGGCGTGCTTGAAGGTTTTTTACACCCATTTGTTCTGGGATCCGGATACCGGCTATTAATGCTTCATACTCAGCCTTGTTATTGGTGGCCTTAAACCTAAACCTCATGGCATATGTGAATTCAACCCCTTCCGGGTTTGTTAGTATCAGCCCGGCTCCAGAACCATCTATACAGGATGACCCATCTATGAATAAAGTCCAAGGTTCTGGTAGTTCTTTTGGTTCTGTCATGAGTTCATCCGGGGATTCTTCCTCCGGTCGTTCCACGATAAAATCCGCCAATATTTGTCCTTTGATCGATATCCTTGGCCTGTATTGGATGTCATATCCTTCTAGCTCAAACTTCCATTTTAGCATCCTTCCGGTGATTTTTGAGTTTGACAATAGTTGCTTTATCGGCTGATCTGTGATTACAATAATTGTGTGTGCCTGGAAGTATCTTTTCAGCCGCCTGCTTGCGTTGAGCAAGGCTAACACCAGTTTTTCCATGGGGGTGTAGTTGATCTCCGGCCCTCGTAGGGCGCGGCTCACAAAGTACACTGGCATTTGCTTGTCCTCCCTTTCGGTCATTAAGACTGCACTAATAGCTTCCTTGGCCGCGGCTAAGTACATGATTAGCTCCTCCCTTTTCTTTGGTGCGGTCAGCATTGGGATATTCGCGATGAGTTTCTTCATCTGTATGAAGGAAACTTCGACTTCCTGAGACCATTGGAAATCGCTCTTCTTTGTGCACTTCTTCAAGGTTTTAAAGAACGATAGAGATTTTTCAGCTGACTTTGACAGAAATCTGTTTAAACTTGCTAGTTTCCCGTTCAGTTTTTGTACATCTTTAAGGCATCCCAGAGACGATAAGCTAAGGACCGCATCTGCTTTGTCTGGACATACTTTCAGCCCATCAGCGTTTACTTTGTAGCCCAAGAACATCCCCTCCTGCATTCCAAAGGTGCATTTTTTTGGATTTAGCTTCATGTTTGTTTGCCGGAGAGTTTTGAATGTTTCTGCTATGTCTCGGATAATTTCTTCTTCTGTCTGGCTTTTTATGACTAAGTCATCGACATATACTTCTAGGTTGCATCCGATATGCTTTTGGAACGCCCTGTCTACTAAGCGTTGATAGGTAGCCCCGGCATTCTTTAGGCCGAACGGCATCTTTGAGTAACAGAATATCCCTTGGCTCGTGATGAATGTTGTTTTGTCTTCATCATCCTCTGCCATTTTGATTTGGTGGTACCCTTTGTATGCGTCCAGGAAGCACTTGAAAAGGTATCCTCAGAGAGACTCTACTTTCCAATCTATCTCCGGCAGGGGATAACCATCCTGAGGACATGCTTTGTTTAGATCTTTGAAATCCACACACAT
>BQNB010072360.1:0-32463 GCA_026074375.1 Tanacetum coccineum
CAAATTGGAATTACTTCATATGGATTTATGCGGTCCAATGAGGGTAGCTTCGATCAATGGAAAGAAGTATATTTTTGTGATAGTGGATGATTATTCTTGATACTCAAAAGACAAAACTCCAGAGATGATACAGAAATTCATTGCTCAAGCTTAATTGAATTACAAAGCCAAAGTTTGCAAGATTCGTACTGACAATGGTACTGAATTCAAAAATGCTACTCTTAAAGCTCATTATGAAAAGTTAGGCATCATGCAACAATTTTCAACTGCTCATACGCCTCAACAAAATGGAGTGGTTAAAAGACGTAATCGTACTATTGTTGAGGCTACTAGAACAATGCTTATCTTTTCTTGTTTACCTGAATTCCTTTGGGCTGAAGCGGTGGCTACAGCTTGTTTTACTCAAAATAGATCAATCATTCATACACTACATAACAAAACACCTTATGAGCTATTATGCGGACGAAAGCTGAATGTTGAGTATTTTTATGTGTTTGGCTCATTGTGTTATCCAACAAATGACCGTGATGATCTTAGAAAAATGAAACCAAAAGCAGACATTGGGGTTTTTATTGGTTATTTGAAAACATCAAGAGGGTTTCGAATATATAACCGACGCACCAAAAAGATTATGGAAACCATTCATGTCAAGTTTGATGAGCTTACAGCTATGGCTTCTGAACATGACTGTTTAGAACCCGTGATCCAACGATTTACCAATAATACTTCATCAGCAGACACAATGAATACTCCATCAAAAGAAGATTTGGAAAATTGTTCGGTCCAATGTTTAAAGAATATTTTGAGAAGAGGTCTTTTGATACACCCATTAATTCTGCTGCACAACCAACTCAATTTCATAAAGACTTACCTTCTACATCTTCAATCATTGTTGACGAAAATGAGGCACCTCCCATTGAAACTACATCTGACGAACAAACTTCTCCAATTTCTTTGACAGACACTTATAAATTCAATCAAGAAGATTCTGCTGATTTTAATGGCAACCTGGATTTTGTTTCATATAATACTTCAAGTCATGAGGAAATTGAATCCTCTACGGCTACTCTAGAACCATCAAATATGCAGAATTCCTACCAAGTACAACCCTCAACTCACATTTAGACAAAAGATCATCCTCTAAATCAAGTTATTGGTGACCTATCCAAACCTGTAATGACTCGTCAAAAGCTTTAAACAGATTCTGAGGTATGCATGTATGCATTAACCGTCAACACTATCAAACCAAAGAATATTAAAGAAGCTATGGCCGATCACAGTTGGATTCAGTCCATGCAAGATGAGTTGAATCAATTTGAGAGATTACAAGTTTGGGAACTTGTTCCACGACCAGAAGGAAAGAATATTATTGCTCTTAAATGGCTCTGGAAGAATAAGTGTGATGCTAAAAATATTGTGGTTTGAAACAAAACTCGTCTTGTAGCAAAAGGATACAGTCAGAAAGAAGGCATTAATTTTGAAGAGTCATTTGCTCCTGTTGCTCGTCTTGAAGCTGTTCGAATGTTTATTGCTTATGCTGCTCATAAGAATATCACCATCTTTCAAATGGACGTCAAAACGGCTTTTCTTAATGGTCCATTGAAAGAGGAGGTTTATGTCAGCCAACCTGAAGGGTTTATTGATCCAGAATTTCCAGATCACGCCTACAGGTTGAAAAAAGCTCTATACGGTCTTAAGCAAGCACCTCGTGCATGGTATGACAAATTGTCTTATTTCCTAATTCAATATGGGTTCACTAAAGGTATTGTTGACCCAACTGTGTTCACACGACGTCACGAGGAAGACATATTACTTGTTCAAGTATATGTTGATGACATTATTTTTGGATTAACAAATCCAGATTTTTCAAAACGTTTTGCAAATCTAATGAAAAATAATTTTGAAATGTCAATGATGGGTGAACTAAAGTTCTTTCTTGGACTTCAGGTTCATCAATCTCCTCGTGGCATATTCATAAGTCAGTCACAATATTCTATTGAGTTGTTAAAGAAACATGGTCTAGATGAGTGCGTCTCAATGAGCACACCCATGGTAACTGAGAGACTGGATGCTGATTTACAAGGCACTCCTACTGATCAAACGACTTATCGTCGTATGATAGGAGGGCTAATGTACCTAACAGCCAGTCGTCCAGACATTACTTATGCTACTTTTGTATGTGCTTGTTATCAAGCACGTCCTACAGTCAAACACCTCAAAGAGGTTAAACGGATCTTTCGGTACCTAAAACAGTCCTATAACATGGGCCTATGGTATCTGAAGGATTCCGAATTTAAACTAATTGCCTATTTAGATGCGGATCATGCAGGATGTAAAGATGATTGTAAAAGCACATCAAGAGGATTGCAATTTCTAAATGAAAAGCTCGTGAGCTGGAGTTCAAAGAAACAAGATTGTACAGCAATGTCTACTGCTGAGGCTGAATATGTTTCCTTGTCTACATGATGTGCACAAGTCATTTGGATGCGTACACAACTGCTAGACTATGGATATAAATACAACCGGATTCCGATGTATTGTGATTCCAAGAGTGCCATTGCTATCTCATGCAATCCGGTCCAGCATTCAAAGACAAAGCACATAGACATCTAGTATCATTTTATTAAGGAACATGTTGAGAAGGGTACTGTGGAACTTTACTTTGTCGGAACAGAATACCAACTTGCGAATCTAAAGCTCTTCCTAAAGAACGCTTTGAGTATTTTGTTCATCGCATTGGTATGAGATGTATGACTCCAACTCAGTTGGAAAGTCTGACAAAGTTATCTCCTTGAAAAGATCATACATCAAAAACATGTAAATAAATTTTTCAAAAACAAAAGAAAAAAAAATTGATTATAAAAAGATTTGTCATATTAAAAAAAAGCTTTCGATTGAAAAAACGGGATCTTAATCTGAGGGGGAGTAATTGAAAATTTTCATTCATATACATCATTTCAGAAATAAAATAAAAACAATGATCTCTCAAATGAACTAACTTTGAAAAATGATATATTTTCAAGGGGGGGTCTTTATTTTAAAAGTTTTAATTTTTGAACGTTGAAAAACAAAAATCTTCATTTTTTGGAATAAGTCTTTAGCATGATTTCATTTCAAGGGGGAGTTTTTGATAACATTGGTCAACTTATCATTACTCGAGGGGGAGTTTTTGAAAATTTAAAACAAAATTCAAAAAATAAATGAGATAACTCGAAAAAGAAAACTACAGGGGCTGAAAGTGTCATTTCTTAAAACTTGATACTCGGTTACTATAAAAGGAGGAACAATTTTTTTTACTTTTTATTTTCACCGAGTTAAATAACCGAGTTTGAGAAGAATATCAAAGCACGTTTTCAGAGTTCATTACAACAAATACAATTATTCTTCTTGCTCAAATGTAAGTGGCTATGAGTTTTAAATCAGATCTACAATAGTTTGAATTATCGAGTTTAAACTCGGTAAGGATTAAAGATTATCGAGTTTATGAGTTATCAAATTTGTGCTAAATAATTAAGATCTAGGACTATAATAATCAATGATTATACGGAAATGAGTGACAAATGGCTTAGAAATAGTCTAAAAACATTAATTCGATGCAGAAATAAAAACTCGGAAAAGATTGGTGTTTATCGAGTTTGTTGTTTATCGAGTTTGATTTGTTGTACAATTTTTGGAGTTTAAGACAACATAAAGGAATCGAGTTTAATTTTTTATAAGTTAAAAGGATTCATCTTTTATCTATATTGTGAAACTCAGTAAATGTCAAAAAGTCAAACTCGATAGTGTTAAAAAGTCAAACTCGGTAGTGTCAAAAAGTCAAATTTGGTAATGTCAAAAAGTCAAAATCATTTGTGAATAAGTGAATTTGTTTTAATTGTCTACTGAATTTTATGTGTTCATGATTTCTGCATGCTTATGATGATTAATGCTCGAATGTCTGTGGAACAAAAAGATCAGTCTATCATGTGTTTTGAAAACATCAAATGATTGTAAAAAAGAAATCAAGTTTTAATGAATTGTAAGCTTTAGGACAAATATGTCTATTCATAATTGTTTAAGTGGTCTAAGTCATGTCCGGTTTTAGCCGTTTTCTACAATGAACAGAATGAGGAGTGAGTGACTTAGTGACCATTCAGTTATTGACATAGATGTGTTTGTCTACATTTTTTAGGATTCATGACAAAAAGTGAAAGTGAATTTTTTTTATAACTTGAATCTGAAAATCCAAGTCTCAATTGTTTAAGTGGTCTAAGTCATGTCTGATTTCGGCCGTTTTTTGCAATGAACAGAATGAGGAGTGAGTGACTTATTGACCATTCAGTTGTGGGTTTGTGATTGAATGATTCTATGTTATCATTTTAAGAAAAGTTTTTGTCAAAAGATTTCTGAAAAAGTTCTCAAAATCTGTTATTGTCAAAATGGTACTCTTTCATAAAAACAGTTCTAAGAAGATGTATGATCTCTCTTTAATTTTTCATAGAAGAGTCTTGATTAAAATCAAAAGAGAATTCTTCATCTTTCTTGAAAGAGTATCATGTCACAAAGAATTTCTCGCAAGGATATTTTAAAAAAGACAGAGAGAGCTAAATCCATACGCGAAAAAGCAAATCAAAAGTGTGTTCGAAAAAGAATTGCCAGAACACACAAAAATAATGAATCAAAAGAAAAATTCGAATAAAGCGTATGGCATGTGCTAGAAAAAGCAAGAACGAGCACATGAGAAACAAACAGATCAAAAATATGTTCGAAAAGAATTGCCAGAACATATAAAATAGACAGAGTGGAAAAAGATAAAAATGTCAAAAGAATTGTTTGATACCTAACATCTTCATTTCGTTCATTCAGTAATCATCATGGCACAACAACAACATGCAGCTAATGTTCATCCAGATGAAGTGTGTCCTCCAAACAAAAGATATGATCTTATGGATGCTAACAAGAAGATTGATTTTGAACACGTGCAATGTCCACCTGAAAGCAAACTTCTGACGAATATCATCAAGAATCATCCATTACGATTCAGCATTGCAGCTTCTTCATCAGTACCATGGATCTATATGGCACAATTTTGGCATACTTTGAATGAAGACGGATCCAAGTATAGACTCACGTTTATGCTTGACAAGAAAGAGCTTTCTCTTACCCTGGATGACTTCAGAACAATCTTTCATCTACCACAAGCAACTGACAACAATCATGATAGTTTCGTGCCACCACCATCATTTTTAGACATGGTTCCATTCTACAAAAATGAATTGGGATTTACAATGGAGCTGAAGACATCATCAAGCTTTAAGACAACTGGTCTTCTGCAGCCATGGCAAACGTTGTGCAAGATATTTTCCAAATGCTTGACAACACGCGTAACTGGATGGGATCAACCACCGTTGCAGATAATGCAAATGATGTATTGCTTTATCAATAACATTCATGTTGATTATGCGGAGCTACTATGGGAAGGACTTCATTATTCTCTTCATCATCCAACATCTTCGATTCCTTATCCAAGATTTACTAAGATCATCATTAGTCATTACATGACTAATTTTCCTGAGATCTCAAGGCGTGCTAGAGACATATATCACAATCTGAAAGATGATGATATAATGAAAAATATCTTTAATTCAGGAAGACACAAAGACAGAGTTGGAATGAAGATTCCAGACTGGATGATCTCAGACGAAATGAAGCACACAGAGCATTATCGGATGTATGCGGAGGTGTTTGGGATAGATGTTCCTCTGACTCAGTCACAGCCGACTGAGTCTACCCAAGGAACGCATAGGACACCTAGCGCCCCTAGGTCACCTAACCCTAAAGTGGATGCAGGAGAGTCAAGTGCTCCAAAACGATCAACTGTGATTCGTTTTCGTATTCCTCAAAGGAGATCCACACGTCTTACTCCACCAGCTCTAGTGCCAACTGTTGATAAAGTAGATGAGATGATTTTACAAGACACACTACAAGTAAGTCTTGCTGAGCACAAAAGTCGAGAAGAGCAAAAAACTAGAGAAAATGTGGAACTGGTGAACAAGCACTTGGCATCCGTGGAAATTGAAAAGATGGTGGAAGGATGAGAGAATTTTATTGATGATAGCTCAATCCCTAGGAATGATGATCAAAATATTCTCGGCACTAGGTTAGAGCCAGGAGTGATAAGGAAAGTCTAGAGGTGGAGATTACTAATAATGAAGAGGTGGAAATTACTAATGTTGTAATACCTATGAATGTTAATGAAGAAGAGGAAGAAATAACAGATGAGGTGTATGAATTAAAGCGAAGGGAGAAAGGGAAGATTGTAGAGGATTCTAGGAATACACCATTCCTCACACCAATTAGATCTCCTAGGATTCATACTGATCTCGTATCTTCAGATATTGAGAAACTCCAGGAATTGACGATAACTGACACTACACCTACCCCATCATCAAGTAATCTCAACACCAAGTTATCTACCATAAACCGACTTCTATCATTATTTAAAGCCAAACCTTCTCGTTTCAAGCTCTACATGAGTTTCTTTCAGGAGTTACAGGGACGTTATGGATATTTGTTTGAACATCTGAGATCAAAGTTCTTCTTAAGGAAGTCATTTGATACTCTTATTGATCATATCCAGGAAGTAATGGTTGAATTACTACCCATTATGGTAGATAAGTATATCAAGGAGCAAGTCAAGAAGCAAGTTCCTGAGCAGGTTAAAGTTCAAGTTCCAGTTTATGTTGCAAAAGGCTGCTTTTAGAAAGACAATAGAATAAAGAAGAGACATATAAGATGATTGCTAAAGCTATGTTACAGGAGCGTGGGAAATTACAAGTTGAAATTTCCTCACAAATTCAACAACATTCCTTCTCTGGTTGATGCGTCTGTAAGAAGTTATATGTCTGGACATATTCTTCATGTTCATTTAGCTCAACCACAAACATCATATGTTCCAAAACAACAATATCAACTATATCTATCAATGAAAGCCGATCCTTAGTTGCAGCAACAAGACATAGCAATATGGCTGGCACTTTAGATGAAGTTTAAAACATTTCAGGTACCTCAGACTACTTGTAGATCTTCTGTCATTCGCCTACGAGATCAGGACGATCCTCATGATGATGCTCATCCTGAGGGGGAGAATAGTGCAAAGCGGCAGAAGACATCTGAGTATGAAGCACATGTGACTGGAGAGTCGTCTGGACAAGTCAATGAAAAAGAACTAGGTTAATCGTCTTCAAGGAATCAAGAGCAAACAGATGATTATGATTTTTGGACTAAGTCTTATACTTTAGATGATGATGAAATACTAACAAAGCAAGTATCACAAGATATTATGGAAGAAGTGTCACTGGCCATTAATGAGGCAGAGCTAAAGAAAACTGCTAATGAGATGTTAAGACAAAGATGAACTTCAGGAGATGAGCATCAATATCACATTGATCAAATGAAGAATTTCTTAAAGAGTGACATTGTTTGGGAAAGCAGAAAGGAAATTCTTGCTTCTCCACATCCACAAAAGACCACACCTTTAGTTCAAAGCTGTTAGAGAGATCCTGAAGCTCCAGCATTATCTCTGATAAATCAAGATCTTTTGTATTTGAAGAAAAGAAATTCAGGGCCTGAGAAGATAGTGTTGTCATTTCACAAGTTTCCTGCAATTATCTTTAATGATGTTGATATCGATGAACGGACTTCCAGATGGGTGAATAAGTGTGTAAAGAAATTTAATCCTTATGCTCGGTATGGTGTTGAACATTAGAAGAATCCTCATGCAAGTTATCAAGACGTACTGGGAACTGGGCCATAAACACAAGTTCATCACAGAGATAGTTGCAAGAAGATCCAATGAGTGCATAGTGTCAATTACCAAGCCTGATTACAAGAATCTCAATAAAAATGATATTGAGGATATTTACTTACTGATCATGAATGGCAAGGTACCTGATGTTAGGAATAAATCTTCACAAGACTTAATACTGCCAAGGTATAACTAACAGTACTAATGGAATTAGTACTGCTAGTACAAACTTAGTATTGCTGGTGTTAGTTAATACTGCTAGGAGCAAGAGTTAATACTGCTGATAGCCAAAGCTGCTGACTTGGAGATAAGTATGCATGGAGATTATTATGGGATGGTTGTTACTGATCCTAAAAGATAGGTAGTTATCATTGTAAAGGACTCCTTGTGTTCTATAAAAGGAGATCCTAGGTTTAGGATATATATACACTTTTATATACTTAGACGAATACTTTTAGAAAAAGATTGTGATAGCTTCAATGTTGTAACCCCAGTACTACAAGAGTACTCGTATTATTATTCTAATAATATTGAAGCAGTTTGTTATTACTTCATTGTTCATTGTTTGTTTGGTTATTACTGTTCCATTGATAAACATCTCTAGAGTATCAAAGTGTAGATTCCGCATACACTTTGGTATACATACAAAGTCTCAACCATTGTTATTTTGGATTCATCCAAGGTAACAAACACTTTACTACGTAAAGAATCGATCAAGGCGTGGGATCAACAAGTGGTATCAGAGCCTGTGCTTTGAGATACTTTGATCTAGAAGTAATGGAATTGGAAAACACTCAGAACAATGCGTTGGCTAAGCTTCCCATGCTCAAACTCGGGGAGTATGAGATGTGGGAAATCAGGATCAAGCAGTACTTTCAGATCCAGGATTATGCGTTATGGGAGGTAATAGAGAATGGGAATTCGTGGGTACCTATTCCTGTTACAGCACCAGAATCTGGTCCATCAACAGCATTGAAGATGACTGTGCCTTCTACTGCTGAAGAAAAGATTTGCAAAAAGAATGATGTAAAGGCTCGAAGTCTACTGCTCATGGCACTGCCTAATGAACATCAACTTACCTTCAATCAGTATGTTGATGCTCAATCTATGTTTGCTGCTATAAAAGCTCGATTTGGAGGGAATGAAGCAACAAAGAAGACACAGAAGGCCTTGCTGAAGCAACAGTATGAAAACTTCAATGCTTCAAGCTCAGAATCACTTGATTCTATTTTTAACAGGCTTCAAAAGCTTGTTAGTAGATTGGCAATTCTGGGTGTAGTTACTCCTCCAGAAGATCTAAATGTTAAATTTTTGAGGAGCTTACCTTCTGAATGGGATACACATGTGGTAGTCTGGATGAACAAACCCGACTTTGATACTATGGGTTTGGATGATTTGTACAACAATTTTAAAATTGTTGAACAAAAGGTTAAGAGATCTACTGGTACTATCAATGATGAAAAGAACTTGGCATTTTTAACCACTTCAGGTGCAAGCAGTATTAATAATATTAATACTGTTAATCCTGAAGTTAGTACTGGTACCACCAAAGTTAATACTGCCAGTACTGAAACTAGTACTGCTAGTTTTAGTGATGCCACAGTTTATGCCTTTCTATCCACTCAACCACAAGGGTCTCAACTAGTTCATGAAGATCTTGAGCAACTTCATGATGATGATTTGGAAGAAATGGATCTAAAGTGGAATATGGCACTACTAAGCATGAGGGCAAGAAAGTTCTATCAGAGAACTGGAAGGAAGATCATCATTGATGGAAGCAGTACTGCTGGATATGATAAATCAAAGGTAGAATGTTTCAACTGCCATAAAATGGGACATTTTGCCAGAGAATGCAGAGCACCAAGGAGTAAAGACAACAGAAATTGGAATCAAGGTAGCTCATCAAAGGCAGTAAGGATTGAAGATGCTTCTGAAAAGGCAATGTGTGCTATAGATGGTGCTGGATTTGATTGGAGTGACATGGCAGAGGAAGAAATTCAAGCAAACATGGCTCTCATGGCATTCTCAGATTCTGAGGTAACAAATGATAAATCTTGTTCTAAATCTTGTTTGCAAAATTATGAAGCTCTAAAGAAACAGTATGATGATTTACTTGTTAAATTAGATGATACTGGTTTTAAAGCTTCTACATACAAAAGAGGTTTATCAATTTTAGAAGGACAAATTCTTAAATATAAAGAATCTGAAGTCCTTTTTTCTGAGGAAATTGCTTTGCTTAAAAGAAGTGTAGGTCACAAAGAATAAGACTGAACTTGAAGAAGGTTAAAGAAGAAAGGGAGGGGTTTGAATTTAAGATTGCAAAGTTTTTGAAAAATCATTAAAAGACTTAGAGATATATTGAGTTAGCAATCAGTACCCCTAACAACACACGACAAAAGGAGGTTTGGGTTATAATGTTGTCCCTCACCTCATCCCTTGATTCCTCAAAAGACCAACACCTTAGACGTAACTTATTCAGGTCCTTGTAAGAATTCAAACAACCTGAGATAAATGAGTATGGACCTAGGTTGCCATGTATAAAGGCCAACCACTGTTTGATAGAGATCAGATAATTCAAGAGGTCATACAATTTATGACCATCTTTCCAACCCGACAGGCGCCAATGCACCTGTTAATGTCAGACTGCAGATCAGTTATTCTCCCACTGTAAGTAGACCAAGATATTGGAAGAGCAAGTTTCTATCCTCTAACATGTTAGAAGAACCAAAAAACTAGACAAAATACTGAGCTCCAATCATTGAAGAATTGGGTTGTCAGATAAGATGAAAAGTTAGCTAATCCAACGGAAGAAAAGAAAACAACTATACCTACTGCTACTAAGAAAGATCAGTTAAACCTGAAAAATCAATTAAAAAGGTCCAGTTTAGGTATGCAATATGTACAGTCCACAGGACCAATGGAAACCAAAGGAATTGCAAAGGTCAAAAATCTAATCAGAATTAGAAGTACCTTATGTGTTTAAAAATAAGCATGCTTTTTAACTTGAAGTTTTGATCACATTCAATACAGTATGTCCCAAACATATGTTCTAAAGAGCAGTCCTTAATAAAGCCTGGCCTAAAAACTGTGAATAATGTAAGCTCTTTAATACTGTTAGGTCTTTAACACGCCAACTTTTTTAGTACTACTAGTGCTTTTAATTCTGTTCGGCTTGTTATAACTGCTCACCGCCAAAATCAACATTATTATGTGCTAGACCAAGGACACATTTTCAAAATCAAGCACAATCAACTGTTCAAAGGCCCTTTTACAAGAGAACAGCATTAACAAAAAGGTCTAATAATCAAACTATTAAATACTGTAGACAAACTGTTATAATACTGGTATGTACAAAAAAAAGTTAAAACTGTCAGACAAGGGGATATAATGCTGTTAAGCCCTCAGCATGTTAGGTTTTGATTTACTATCAAACCCAATGTGCATCACTAGTTTTAACAATATAGTACATTGAATGCACGATGCAGATCCAAGCAGAAAATGGCATGGGTCCCCAAAGAAAACCTAACTTCATAAGATTAATGTGCAGAGCAATCTCCCGCTCAAATGATAAAGGATTTGTGAAACTGAGATGCTCAAGCACATGTCTGGAAACAAGCCCACCTTTTAGATTTCAAAGATTTTGAAGGAGGTATATGTTACTTTGGAGGAGTAGCCAATGGAGGGAGAATACTGGCAAAGTACTATAAAAACTGATAAACTTGATTTTGATGATGTAAACTTTGTCAAAGAATGAAGTTTAAAACCTTTTAGTCTCTCACAAATGTCTGACAAAAAGAAACTATGTTCTTTTACTGACTCTGAATGCTTGTCCTATCTCCAAATTTTAAGTTGCCTTGATGAAATTAATAACTTCTTCAATTCCTAACAGATAACATACATTTTGGATATGAAAAACATAGTTCCTAAAGATGTAAAACTTGTCTATGTCGCAAAAGCTACAATCTGAGGAATCAATGCTATAGCATAGGACTTGTCATAGCAATTTCAAATATTAATAAACTTGTCAAAGACAATCTTGAAAAGAGATTTACCTTTAAAAAGATTAGAGAATGACCAAAACTTTAGTGTTGACTGTCTTAAAGGCAAGCACCACAGAGCGCTTGTAAGACCAAGCCTTTAGTCCCATTACTAAGCCATTGTTTTATGTGCATATGGATCCTTTTTTGTCCAACTTTAGTTAGTTGTCCTAAAGCATAAAATTACTGATTGTAGTTACCGATGATTATAGTAATTATTCATGGGTTTTCTTTTTAGAACTAAGGATAAACTATGAGATCCTTACAACTTTATCAAAGAGATAGAGAAATCAGTGGATAATAAAGTTAAAATAACACAAGTGATAATGAGACAGAATTTAAAACCCATGGAGATGGAATGAGGTTATGTAATAAAAAGGTATCAAAAAGAATATAGTGTAGGCAAGGACACCTCAAGCCAAAATGGCGTAGCTGAAAGGAGAATAGGACTCTCATTGAGGCTGCATAGAACAATGTTAGCTGACTCTAAGTTTACCTACAACATTTTGGCAGAAGCGTTTTCTAATACTGCCTTGCTATGTAAAGAATAAGGGTCTTAATAGTCCAAGCTCATAACAAGACTCCTTATGAACTCTTTAGAGTATAAAACCACTATAGGCTTCCTGAAACCATTTGGATGTCATGTTAAACTATTCTCAAGATACTAGATAAGTTGGGCAAGTTTATGGAAAAAGTGATGAATGATTTCTTTGTTGGATATATCCTAAGTAGCAAAGCTTTTAGGGTATACAACATTAGAACCATAATAAGTTCTGGAAAACTTGCATTTTGGGTTTCTTAAGAATAACCTATATGATAGAAGGAAATGTCCAAAGTGGTCTGTTTGTCTTTATTCCTCTAACCAATCAAAGAATATGTATACCATGGTATGCCAGGGACTTATTTTCTAATGATTCTGCAGGTATACAAGGAGTTTCTGAGTCTAGCACATCCTCTCAACAAGATCAAGATTGGATTGCAATGCCAATTTGGAAGGATGCTTCATATTTTGGTGATGCTTCACCAAATATTGTTGATGATGCTACAGAAGAGTCTCATGATGGTAGCAATATTCAGAATAATGGTACTGCTGATCAACAAGTTAATACGCCAAGGCAAGATAATAACTGGTAGTCATAAATTTGACTGCTATCCCTGAAGTTAATACTGCACTATCCTGAAGAACTGATAGAGAGGATGACCACTTCCTGAACATCTGAAGACACACAAGTGAGATCAAGAAATTAGAATTGGGAACATTTCACCATCTTATGCATTGTCTTCCACTCTCATAACAAGAATTCACAAAGATCGCCCAATTGATCATGTGATTGGTAATGTGTAGTCTTCTGTTCAAACAAGAAGAATGACAACTTCTTACTCTGAACTAGTATTTCTTGGTGCCATATATGAAGGAAAGACTTACCAGGACCTTCATACATGTCTTTTTGCTTGTTTCATCTCTCAGGAAGAACCAAAAAGAGTTTCTAAAGCTCTTAGTAATCCTGCATGGGGTAAGAAGCAATGCAGAGGTAACTCCTAAGTCGAACAGCAAAAGGTATGGGTTTCTTGTAGACTTACTAAGGTCAATAGGGCAATTGGTACAAGTGGTTCTACAGAAACAAGAAAGATGAAAGGGGAATTATCATCAGGAACAAAGCAAGACTTGGTGCCCAAGGACATACTCAAGAAGAGAGCATTGACTATGATGAAGTCTTTTGCTCCAGTGCTAGAACTGAGGCTATAAGAATATTCCTGGCACACACAGCTCTTATAGGGTTTTACAGACTACCGAAAAGGATCAAAAGTGCTTTCCTGTATGTCCAAAATGAAGATGAGGTGTATGAATGTTCAACACTCCATTTTGAAGATCTGACCATCCTGATAAAGTTTATAATAAAAGTTGTAAAGCACTAAATGGACTTCATCAAGCACCAGAGTCTTGGTATGAACACATTTGGCCACTTATCTTTTGAGCAATGCTTTCAAAGAGGATAGATTGATCAAACTTTATTCAGCAAAAGTTCAAAAGGGGCATAACTTGCTTGTTCAAAAATCTATGTATGATGACATTCATGTTTGGATCTACCAAGAAGGAAGCTTGTGTATGAATTTAAGAAGCTCATGAAGGATAAGTTTCAGATGAGCTCTATGGGAGAACTTACCTTCTTTTTGGAATTGCAAGTTCAACAGAGAAAGAAAGGCATTTTTATCAGTCAAGATAAATATATTCATGAAACTTGAGAATGTTCAACTACTCATATGTGAAAGTCTGTCGCTACTCCACAGATTGTAAAAAGCCTTTGTTGCATGAATGAGATGCTGATGATGTAATGAACATCTTAATAATCTATGATTGGATCTTATGTATCATACAAACACAGACCAGATATCATGTTTGCATATGTGCATGTGAAGGTTTACAGTTTCCCCAAAAAACATCCCATCTCTGAGTTTCCAAAAGAATCTTTAGATACCTTAAAGGTCAAACAATCTCTAGCCTTTGGGTATTACTAAGTATTCGCCTTGGAATTAGTTGCTTACCAACTGATAGTGACTATGCTGGAGCTACACTTGATAGGAAGTCAACCACTGGAGGTTGTATTTTTTGGGAAATAGGTTGATTTCTTGGCAATGCAAGAAACAAACTGTAGTTGCCACTTCTACAACTGAAGCTGAATATGTGGCTGCTGCAAGTTGCTGTGGACAGGTTCTCTAGATCCAAAACCAATTGCTGGATTATGGGTACAATTTTATGAAACACAGTTATCTTATATTGACAATACTAGTACTATAAATGTTGAGATAGAAAATCCTGTTCAAACATTTCTATAAACAAAACATATAGCAAATTAGGCTCATTTTTATAAGAGATTGCAATGCTATAAGTTGATTCACATGCTAAAAATGACACATCAACATAATTACAAGATCTTCCTTACAAAAGTGTTTTTATGCTGTAGATTTCAGTACTTGGTCTCAAGTATTTGCGAATGCACAATCCCTCGGCCCAAATCTCTTGTTTGTTTTTGGTAAAGTTTGTTAAATGTTAGTAATGTTAAGTCTTTGTCATTTAATACTGCTAGTTCTAATTAGTACTGCTAGTTATATTTAAAACTGTTTGTTAAAACTGTTACTTATAATTAGTATTGCTGGTTATTTCTATGTATCACTGTTAATCTTGTTAGTAACACTTAATACTGTTAAACATGACAAATGTTTAGATTATGTTTTTTCTTGTTTAAGCTAACTTTTTAGGATAAACAAAGAAGTTTTGAAATGGTTACTACTCATAATGTATTAATTTGCGGGAGGCAAAATTTATTGCTGTTCTTTAAGTGTAGGTTGTGACACACACATCAAATGGTCAACATTCACCATTTCTAATAGACATCAAGAATTGACTAGTCCAGAGCAAACGACTACTGGTAAAGACTTCTCAAATCCGTTGATAGTTGATAGTTTACTCAAAACTATATGGTTATTATTGCACCATGTTTTTCTAATGAAGCAATGGCTAGTCCAAAGCAAACGGCTATTGTTAAAGACTCCACAAATCTGTTTATAGTTGATAGTTTACCTCAAAAACTATATGGTTATCATTGCACATGTTTATTCCTAATGAATGCAATGGCTAGTCCCATAAAGCAAACGCTAATGGTAAAGACCCTCAAATCCGTTTAATTGGCTTAGTTTGCCAAAAACTACACTGTGTGTGAGTTTGTGAGCAAAAAGAAAAGAGAGAATTGGTGAGCTCAAAAATAGAAAAAGAGCTGTGTGAAAAATAGACAGAGTGCAATGTGAGTTAAAAGAATTGAGAGATTCAATGTGAGCTTAAAAACAAAAAGAGAGATTGTGTGAATATATCTTTGAATGATACAAAGGTTTGGAGTTTTAAACTAGCTGTTGGGGAGAACTTAATACTAACTGCTAGGCTTAATTATACAGCTAGACCTCATTAGTACTGCAGATGACCCGTTAGTAACTGTTTGAGTCTACAATTTTTTCATTAATTAATAAGCCTTGAATATTCCGCCAAATACCTATGGAATAGGGGTTTGACCAATTGGACTTTCGTGATCCTACTATAAATTCGCATGGTTAATTCACGATAACTTCTAATTTCTTTAAATTGGTCAAATAATATCTCTACGTTTTCTCTATTTCATTGCAATTAACTTTCTCCAGCCTTCATACTTACATACACGCTCATATCCCACTCGCTTTCTCACAGTTTTATTCATGGCAAACTTGGAGTTTTGTGACAAACACAACATGGTCGCATTTTTAGAAAAATCTACGGGAAGTGTAGGGTTTCATCAGATCATCGATTTCCTAAATCGAAGTCACATTTGCTATGCACTCACCAAGAAGCCAGAGGTTTGTATCTCCTTTATCAAATAATTTTGGAGGTCTGCTGAGGCTTCTACTAATGACAATGAAGAAGTCAAGATTAATGCTACTATTGATGGTCACTCATTGTCTATCACCGAAGGATCTTTAAGACGACATCTCAAGTTATCTGATCAAGATGGTGTTACTTCTATACCCAACTCAGAGATCTTTGAGCAATTAGCGCTTATGGGATATCACACTGACTCAGATAAGTTAACTTTTCAAAAGGGTGCTTTTTCACCTCAATAGAGGTTTCTTATCCACTATATTCTTCATTGTATTAGCCCAAAGAAGACTGCTTGGGAGCAGTTTAGTATAACATTGCCACTAGCCTGTATATGTTTAGCCACCAATAGGAAGTTTAATTTTTCTAGTATGATTTTTTGAGCAAAGGTGTCTAATATCGTCTAGTCCCATAAGTTTTGAGTACCCTCGGTATATTCAAATGCCTAGATATGCAGAGACACCAGTTTCAACAACACACTAGAACATATCTGTTCCCTCTCTAGCATGAAAGTGTTTAACATATGAAGAAGGCCAACAAAGGTTGTTCTTCAGGCAGGAGGTTGCTTTATTCCCCACTATTGATAGATGTTACCAGCAAAGATCCCTCCACTTCACCTTCAGAATAAACATCCTTACCTTTTCCTCACCTGAACAACACCTTCCCACTAACCTTCACCTTTACATGAACCTACACCTACTCATACCACTGCTGATGTAACACAACCATCACCTACACAACCCTCACCTACTCAACCCTCACCCACACAACCATTACCTACATAACCTGGAACAGAACATCATCTTACTACACCTTATGAATCACCTCTCCATGCTGTTCACTCACATAGAAGTGATGAGGGTAGCTTGAAACCCCCCCCCCCCCGGTCAAAGATTGACATAAAACGGATAATATCAAGCCGCAGCTTTGGTTACCAACAATCTACAGGAAATGAAGACATGGAGGATGACTTGAAGAAGACAAAGAACACCTATAGTTCTGCATATACCAAACTTATTCTCAGGGTCAAGAAGTTAGAGGCAAGAGTAAAGATTGGGAAAGCAAGGAGACAAGCTAGGGTTGTTCTTTCAGATGATGAAGACCTTGAAGATGATTCTTCCAAACAGGGGAGGAAATTATCAGATGCAGAGGGTCAAGAAAAAGCAAGTACTGAAACTAAACTATTCATTCAAGAAGTGACTCCAACTGAAGTCATTCAAACTCAAGAAGGCAGTGAGAAAGTAAGTGATGAAGTTAGTACTGCTGGAGCAAAACAAGGTACTGCTAGTGAAGAAGTTCCAATAGTTAGTACTGCTAAGGTAAACCTTAGTACTGCTGGAGGAACTGTTACCTATTCAAGAAGGAGTGCAGAGAAAAGGTCAAGACAAGACAAGGGAAAAGCCATAATGATAGAGTCTGATCCTAAGAAGAAATCTAAGAAGGAGCTTGAACAAGAAAGGTTAAGTTATGCTGAAGCCATCAGACTTGAAGAGCAAATGAATGAGGAACAAAGAGCTCAGATTGCAAGAGATGAAGAGATTGCTAGACAGTGGGATGAAGAAGAAAGGAAAAGAGCTATGGCTGAAGCTAAGTCTACTAAGAAGATTGATTGGAATGATCCTTCAGTCATCAGATATCATTCTCTAAAAATGAAGCCAAAGACAGTTGCCCAAGCAAGAAGAAATATGATCAAATACTTGAAGAATCAGGGGAACTACAAGATTAGTGACTTCAAGGGAATGTCTTACAATGACAATAGGCATCTTTGAAGGTTTGGGGATATAAAATCAAAAATATTGAGCCTATAGATGCAGAGCATGGAAGTAAAAAGAAAAAGTCTCCTAAAAAAGAAAAGTCTCCTGAAAAGATTGTGGAAGAAGAGGTTGATACACAAGAAGAAATGAAAGAAGTTGTTAAAGAACCTGGAGCAAAGAGAAAGAAGTCTATTCCTAGAAAAAGCACAAGGAAGAGACAAAAGATGGAGGAAGATGCTGAGAAGGAAGAACTCAAAGGATTTTTAGACATCATACCAAGAGAAGAGGTTCCTATAGAGGTCGAATCTATATCTACAAAGTTTCCAATTATGGATTGGAGACTTGTGGTTCTTGAACAGAGACTTTCATGTATTAAAACAAGTATTCAGAGGAGATGGAAGTTCCAAAAATTATAAGATATTGAAGTGAAGAGCTTGATGACTTTTGATAGACTGATGTAGAGAATTGTAAACCATTAGTCCATGGAATAAGTGCTTCAAGACCAGAAGGATTTGATCTGATGCTTTGGGGGGATTTACACACTTTGTTTGAGCCTGATGAAGATGATGAGATTTGGAAAGATCAGCATGAATACAACTTGATAAGCTGGAGATTATGTGACTTTTGTGGTATTCACATTTTGTTGATGGAGAATGGGTTAGCAATTCATATGTTGACAGAAAAGACATATCCTTTAAGCAAGAGATGATCCAAATGTTGAAGAAGAAGTTAGAGTTGATCCATATGTTCTTCAGGTGATTGAAACTTCTAAGTTTATAGATCTCAATGCAGAAGAAAAGAAATGCTGTAATGAATCATCACAAAGGAAGAAGACTAGAAGATTTAGTTCAAAAGAAACTTGATGATTTGAAGGACAATCACAAGTTTAGGGGAGGATTGTTAGGAATAAATCTTCACAAGACTTAATACTGCCAACAGTACTAATGGAGTTAGTACTGACAGTACAAACTTAGTACTGCCAGTGTTAAATTAATAACGGCTAGTAGAAAAGAGTTTAGTACTGTCTGATGCAAAAGCTGCTGAATTAGAGATAAGGATGCATGGAGATTATCTCGGGATATTTATATTTGAATTGTAACTGATCCTAAAAGATAGGCTATTATCTTTGTAAAGGACTCCTTGTATTCTATAAAAGGAGATCCTAAGTTTTAGAATATATATACTTTTCAAGTGATAGAAATACTTAGAGAGAAAAATTGTAATAGCTTCAAGGTTTGTAACCCCAATACTACAAGAGTACTCGTATTATTCTAATAATATTGAAGCAGTGTGTTCATTGTTCATTGGTTGTGTTTTAGTTATATCACTGTTTCATTGATAAACATCTCTAGAGTATCAAAGTGTAGATTCCGCATACACTTTGGTATACATACAAAGTCTCAATCTTTGTTATTTTGGATTCTTCCAAGGTAACAAACACTTTACTACGTAAAGAATCGATCAAGGCGTGGGATCAACACTTATAATGGTCCATTTGACTCTAAGGAAGAGAAAATCAAAGAGTCAAAACTCTTGATTGATGAACTTGATCCCCCTAGATCAAGTATTTTCCTTCCTCAATTCCTCGAGTGTGACTCGGTTCTTTATGAGGATTTTTCCAAGGTTGATGCTTTGCCTTCAACCAATAACGAGGACAAAGTATTTAATCCGGGTATACTCATTCATGAGAACCTTTTCGAAGTCACTATTCGAGTCACCAACTATGCAAAGAATGTAAAGAAGACCACTAATGTTTCTTTAACTCTTGAGGATTTTAATCCTCCTCTTTATGAACTTCCTTTCCACAAAGAAGTTCCCGGGTCTGAAACTCTACTCTCATTTTCATCCGAAAATGAGGAAAAGGTTTTCAACCCCGGGATTCTCACTTCTAAAGGAGTTCATACTTCTCTTCTCTCAGAACTATCTCATCGGGGCCCTAAAGCTTTCAAAGTCATTAAAATTTTTGAAAGCCCGATGGAGATTTTTCCTTGCTCTTATGGAGAGGACATCCGTATTTTAGATGTTCCGTGCATTTCTATCCCCCATGAACAACTCAATTCGGGGGACGGGCCAAGCTTAGTGACCTAAAACAAGCGCTTCGTGGGTGGCAACCCATGCTTATCCTTATATAGTTATAATAGTAGTAATGAATAAGTGTGTTGTGAGGAGGATCGACTCTTCCTTTCTCGTGCTTTGTGTTTTGTTATATGTCCAAGATTGCCCCGGATTTTGAAGCCTCTCGTGCTCGTGGTTTTGTCCTTTGTTCACTTGAGCTTCAAATCCTCAGCTTTATTATGGGAATCCAATATCTAAATCTTATCGACTAACGTTTATCTTTGAGCATACTTAATAAACGGCTTAGGTACGTAGAGACCCTTCTTAAAACATTGAGGACAATGTTCGATTCTAGTATGGGGGGATCTATCGATTTGATTGTGTCTGCAGTCGTTGTTTTCATGTAATCCTGTTTTTACCACCAAAATAACAAAAAAAGAAAAAATTTAAAAATTTTCAAAAATAAAATAAGTGTTTTGTCATAATTTTGACTTACCTGCTGGGTAGAATAAGAATAATTTTTGACTCGATCGAGCGTGTTGAGCTCTAGCTTGTTCCTTAACTTTTAGACTAAGCATTTTCGGATCTTTGCGAAGAACGAGAAATTATAGAGTTAATTATGAGTTAGATTCTAAACAAGGATTAGTTGGAAATCTTAAGAGCTCATAAGTGTAGTTTGTGGCTTTTCTCTCCCATAAGCTTCTAACCGGACTAATAATACGTGCTATTTTTGAAAATTAAACTTAAATCAACAATTTTTAAAGTATAGTCGATATCAATAATTTTAGTTCAAATTTATACTTAAATTTTCTAAAAAGAAATTTTCTCTATATCGTGGTATTATATGTAAAAAAAGATGAAAAATGAGGTAATAATAATAATAAAAACTGTGGGCTAATAAAAGTTTACTGCATCTTGTCGGCTCACAACCGATGTTGCAGTCTTCTAAATAAGGCACATAGTAATTATCTGAGACTGATAAAAGTTTGCTGCATCTTGCCGGCTCACAACCGATGTTGCAGCCTTCTAAAAGGTCGAGGATTTCCTTAGTTTAAAGGATGTGTAATTATATTAAGTGTAATAAATGTGATTTAATAAATATAGGGAAAATCTCTTTTTCTTAAATTTAAATATGCTTTTGAACTAAGACTATTTCGTTTTAAGTTGTGATTTTATGTATATACGGGAAATCCAAGGGTGTTGAAACCGAAGGTCCGTGAGTCCCGATACTAGTCTCTGTGGGGTGTCAAAAGCCTGGTCACTTAGCCGCAAGGTTGGGATGTGCCGAGACGAAAGTTGCTACATGGGATGATCTCGCCTTCAAACTCATTACTTTTGGGTGGAACGTGAAGCATAGAAATTTTGCAAAACGTTTGATCTATGGTTGAAATTCGAAATAAGCACATTCACCTAAGATATAATAATTGTCGGGAGCGAAAAGTTTCACAAGGTACAAGTATGAGTAGTGTTAGCATCTTAACTTATATTTAACGGTGATTTCGTTTTTAAGCTTGGTTTGGGACAAGTGAAAAGTCGGGGACGATGAATTTATCTTTTTGAGCATTTTAGGATTAAAGTGCTTCTTTCTCCAAATTCTGAATCTCGTTCCTAGGACAGTACACTTCGGTCATCATCTTTATAAGTTCCTTCCAAGTCATTGCATAAGCAGCATCAATCCTCAATGTCTTCACATGAGAGTTCCACCATGTTAATGCACTATCTAGCTGAGTGCATGTAGCATACTTCACTTGACAATTCTCCTCACAGTTGCAGATGTAGAACATAAACTCCATCTTTTCGAACCACCTTGTTAAGCCAACTACACCTTCTATTTCTTCGAAGTTTTAGGGTTGGCAATTCAGAAATGCCTTGTAAGTGCATCCTCAAGTAGTGAGCTTTACACCACTAGCACTGCCACCAACTTCATTTTGGTTTGCATTGCCGTTGCTTCGGTTTGCTTCGTAAGCTGCCATCACGTTTGTTTATCAGTTGCTCGATGGCGGCAAAATTTAGTCTTTGTCTTATTTCCGACATGTTTCTATAAATCATGAGAAGTAGGGAAAAGTATGACGATATAAAGTCGTGTTCTAAAAATAAGACATTACTAGGTGATGGGTTTAAGTCTTGTTCGAACTAATCGGCATGTATTCTGCGGACTGTGGGTCAATATTTTAAACATAAGGCTAGCATTTATTCAATAATCTTTCAAAACTCATCCACATAGTTTTATAAATACAACACAACACATGGATTCTATATATTCATTAACAAGAAGCATAAATAAATAAGAAGTGAAAGAAAAGAGTTTAAGGTTTTGCTTACAAGCAAGATGAACAAAAAAATTTATAAAAACTTGATTAGGAGATGAAGAACTTGATAAAACCCAAATAATATTGAAACCCCGGAATTATATATCTTGATTAACCCTTGTAAATGATTAGATACACCCTTTGGAACACCTTGGAATAGCTTAGAAATGAACACAAATAGCTTGGATTAAGAGAAAATGGAAGACAATGAACACCCTTGGTGTTGGTGTTGATGCCGTGAGCAAGAACAAGCGGGAAGGAGAGAAAGATTTTCTTGGTGGCTTGTTTATGAATGAGATACCCTAAAATAAAAGTGCAGTGTTCTATTATACTTGAAGTTTAGGTTTTAAGGGGTTTATGTGAACCATGGCTCAAGCCAAAAGGCTTGAACCCTTCCTTTTGGTCCTTGGGGTGCGACGGCTAGAACAAGAAAAGAAAGGAGTAAGAGCCAATTTTGCAACAAGGTTCAAGTCACATTTTATTAGTGCTTTAGTGGTCCATAGTTGTATGACAAGGTGTAAGGAAGTCACATGTTTATGTTTATGCATGGGAAAAACTTTCAAATGTGTCACTTTCCAACTTACATGCACACATGTTTTGGTTTTGAATTTTTTTGAAAGTGAAAAGATGCTCTTAGATTTAATTTAGAAGCTAGAAACCAAAAATGATGAAGATGGAAGTTATAAGTCTCAAAAATTTGAGCATTATAATATTAGTGATGGATAACTTGAGTTTACATGCAAAGGTGGTAGGTTTCTAGGGTTCCGTTTGACATAAAATGATAAAAACGCAAACATATGCGAAAAACATAAAATTCACAAACGTAAGTGTACATAACCTATGTCACACTTTAGAATGATTAAATTAATCAAAATATGAGTAGACTAAACTTAGTCCGGAGTCGGAACACATCCGATAACGTTTTTCAGTTTTAAGCGAGACAATTTCCCGGTTTCACGCAATTTGAGTACGAAAATTATAAAAGTAGAAATAATGAAAGTTAATAATGCAATAATCTACGTTTTATAGATAATTGAATTCTCCCAAAAAGCAAACTAGAGGGATCTTAGCCTCCCTCAGCCTTCTAATGGTATTGTAGCTTAGATTCCGGAAGCAATGCTAATACATTATCTTTGATGAACTTCCTTCATCCAAATAGATCCTACAGACCTAAAACCCCTCAATTAGCGCATTGACCACTATTGGAGAGTCCATTAATTGATAGTGAGGTACCGAAGGGAATTCTTTTTCATTATCCATCCACTCCTCCATTCTTTCATAACGTCGCTTTTGGTACCCATAGGATCTAACCATGTTGATGACATTTTCCTTGCCCTTAGCAGCATTTTTGTTCTGCTGCCCACCTTGCCTAATGTCTTTGACCAGATGATCGAGTTTC
This sequence comes from Tanacetum coccineum, assembly GCA_026074375.1. NCBI lineage: Eukaryota > Viridiplantae > Streptophyta > Magnoliopsida > Asterales > Asteraceae > Tanacetum > Tanacetum coccineum. Next base: position 23,740 of record BQNB010072360.1, read on the forward strand.
CCCGAGTCTACAACTTCTTCAATTTGTTTCTTCAGGTAGAAACAATCGTTATTGATGTGACCTTGATCCATAAAATTATCGTAGAGCGTGTTCATGTTCTGATTTTCCGGAGTCCCTACTATCGGAGGGTGAGGTGGAAAATTCACACCCTTCGTGGTTAAAATCTCCTTCGGGGTCTTATTTAAAGGAGTGAATCCATCTTTCCTAGCATATGGAGCACAATTGCCCATATTCCGACCTTGACCCCTTCAACCATTCTTGTTCTAAGAACCTCCTTGACCAGCGATCCAGGCTGGCTTATCAACCCTTTCTCCCAGTGTGGAATCTTGACTTCCTCGGTAGTTCCTTCTGTAGCTTATCTCTTAATAAACGTTATGACTCTTTCCCACATCTCGTCCACCGTCTTAAGGAACTTGTCATTCCATTTTATTAGCTAACTCCGGATGTCCATGTGTGACAATTGACAATTTTCCAGGTTAATATTTAGCCATAAACTTGAACTATTCTACTTTGAACGTATATGTGCATGATTTAACCTAAAACCGAGAAGTGATCCTCTTTGGACGTACAACAACTCTAGACTACGCTCAATCTACTTATAATAAGTATATTAATATACTTACGGATACATTTCATAAGTCACATGCATTCCATTTCATTATTTTTACGTAAACTAGTTTAATTATATACTTATGCATGCATGCACTATATTTTACCACCTTTACATATATATACACACAACTACACTTTAAACATTCAAAATTTAAATTTTTTTCCCTTCCCTCCTGATAACGCTCTAATTATACATATAATATCCCTCGTAAATATATAATTTATCTATATAAATGTATTAAATATCGTGTCTTTAGATACTTATTTGTGTAATAATTGTTTCAGAACCGAAGATTGCAAAAAGGACTTAAAACGCGAAAGATATCCGTTAAATAAGCTAACGGTCATCAAAGGAAGGATCCAGAAGAATAAAATAAAGACTATTAATGAAATCGTGCCAAAACCGGCGCACTTCTCCTGAAGTACGTCGTAATTCAGGACGGGAGAGAGAATTAAATCATAGGATGAAGTACGCCGCACTTCTTGAGAAGTGCGGCGTACTTGCTGCTGCAGTTACACAAAATCATTAAAAACATGCATTGAAGATGAGACCTTTCACTCTCTCTCAACCCACGCCCACAAGTGATCATTGGCCTATATTTTGGAGCTTATTCTCAGGGTTTTACACACATAACACATTACAAACACTACAATACTTAGAATCAAAGTTTAGAGCAAGTTTTGGGAATTTGGTTGAACTAGCACATAAGTTCTTCCAATCCTAGGTTTTAATTCATCAAGAAGGATCAAGAGAAGTGTATTTTGAAGTTGTAATTTGTTGTGACAGAGCTATTTATAGTTTTCGGGTTTAACTTTGTTATAATACAAGTTTCATGGAAAGTTCTTGAGGAATCATCAATCTTAGCATTTGGAGTTGGTATAAATCTTGTTTCAATTCTTTGATCATATGTAGTTTGAGTTTATCATGCTTGATATGTGTTTGATTATCATGAATATGGAGTAGTTCTTTTATGTTTATTTGGGATAAATGAGAGTCGGATCATGAACATGATGAATAATAACGTTTTTGGTAAATAATGAAGTTAAACTTGATATTGGATTAATCCGATCTTTTGTTAAGCACTTGATTTATCTTATATAATTGATGTAGGTCGAAAGACTCTATTTTTGTGTTGGATTTCACGTTGTTTGTCTATGACAATTTGGTGCTTGTTTTGTGAGAATTAACAAGTAAATCGTTTATCAAACCCGAGTATAAAAATGTTTAATGCTCGATCTTATGTCTAACGAACTTGATCGAGCAAGTCTATCTTTATTATTTCCAAACGTGAATCAAACTTAAAGCATTTTGTTGATAAAATATAATGCCTAAAAACATTACTAATATTTTTTCACATCTTTACGTTTTGATAATCACAAAATATAAAAACGTTCAACGTAAAATTAAACGTAAACAAGTAATTAGTAGTAAATTCTCATTTCAACAAATACATCACTTAAATGTATGAATAAATAAATGCTTAATGCATTTTATGATCAAAGGAAATTTTTATTCAACCTCACACTTTTATAAAATGTTGTAAACATTTTTAAAACATTACAAAACATTTTCTACAATTAAAAAAATGTTTTATTCAAAATAAACATTTTAAAATTCAAATTTTCAGACCTAAAACGGCTAGAAAAGTTCTAGAAAATCCCCCCTACACAAAAGACAAACTGGGGAAGCCCTAGTCTTGGGCGGCCCCCTTAAATACACGGCCGACCCCCTTAAAATTAAGGGGACCACCCACCTATTTAAGGGGACCGCCGCCCCTAGTAGACGCTCCCAGGACCAGTTTGTCCTATAAATACGGACTTTTCCCCCAACAATTTCTCAACCTTTTCACTCATTCTTTCTCTCAAAACAGCCACATATCCCTCTAAAATCCTTTGATCATTTAATCAAAAAGCTTTGTTTTCAAGTGATTCCAAGCTTAATTCCTCAGTGCAAGAGAAGAATCTTTCATCATCAAGTGAATAAGTATATCCACCTCAAGTTTGTAATGCAATCTTTAGCAACCATATCACTCTTATAAATCAAATTGTAGATTTGATATTTTGTGTTAGTAGCAAGATCTTGGATCTTTGTACGAATAGTAAATTAAGGCAGATCTACCAAGTAGTATTAGTAGTTGTTAAAATAATGAAGACGTGGTGAAGTTAAATTGTGAAGAAGTCGAGAGTTTGCGAAGTTGTGAGCGTGAAGTTGTGTTGTGATAGATTGGTTCTAGCTAAGATTAGAACTCGACATTTAGCTTTGTGTCATAAATCGGTGTAAGCAACGTTGTGTACGGTTTTCTCCGCCATAAGGGAGTTTGTTGACATAGTGAAGAAAACTCTCGAGTTTGGTGCTCGGGGAGTGGAGTAGGGCGAAGAGGTGCTTCGTTACCGAACCACTATAAATCCTTGCGTTGTGGTTTGATTGTTCTTACTCTTATCTCTTGTCTTACATTACTTTCTCATATCATTTTATTGATTGTTTAGATAAGTATATTGTTCATATTGTGCAAGTGTTGAATTCACATAAAAGTCGAATCTAAAATTTTACAAACAAATTTAAAACCTTTAATTAAAAAGCGGTAAACTATTCAACCCCCCTTCTAGTTTTCCACACATTTTATATAACAAAGATTAAAGGCCGAAAGGATTCTCTTTTATATAAAATAGGCAAACACTTGAATAACTACCCGTTTACCTAAGCATTTGTGTCTTCATTCATGAGTTTGTTATTGTTCATGTGTTCATCATATTTGCTCTCGTCCCCAAATAAACATACTTTTTAATCATTTGAAAATACCAAAATCGTGCCCTTTTGTCTTTAGATTCGTGACGAGTCTAAAGATCTTATTTTGCAAAACTAATACACTTTCTGAGAACGTCAATCCCATGGAACGACCTGGTCTTACCCTAAACCTATACTATATATGGGGGTTACACTTTACCCGTGTGTTGGATTAAAATTCAGTAAAATCGGTATTATAAATTTAAAGCTTTTACAACACATCAAAGTTTTTGGCGTTGTTGCCGGGGATTGAATTTTGTTTCTTTTTAAGATAGTTTTGCATAAGTTTTACCACCCCGTCGTATAGTTTTCTGGAAAACTGAAACCAAGTTCCGTATTTTTGCAGAAAGTACGGCGCACTTTTTATTAAGTACGCCGGTTTTTCTAGAAAATCCATAAGTACGCCGCACTTCATCCGAAATACGCCGCACTTTCTGGAGAATTTCAAACAAATGAAGTCTAAATCAAATCAAAAGCAAAACCAAAACCAACCCTCCATAATGTTTAAATTTACTTCTGATAACATGAGAATTGCTTTCTTTTTATTTTTTATTGTTGGATTTACACATTTGTATATAAAAATTAAAAAACCACAAAAATATTTCTTTTCGTTAGTCATGTTTTTATATGTGATTATTAGTAACTCTATGTTATTTGTTTTCTGTTTAATGCTATATGAAAGTACCTTAGTTGATCTCAATAAAAACCAAGCAAAAATAAAAGAAAATTCTTGGATTGTTATAAAATGTTACATGGTTGCTTTGAATGAGTTAAAATATAAAATTATGATAATAATCTGTTTATGTGACTCTCGCTATTACAAAATTATGATTATTCAATATGAGAAACTTATAAATGCAAAGATGAAAGTTGTAATAATAATGATTATATGAATGATTATATGATCATAATAATGCTTAAATTACTAATTTATGCTAATCATGCGAGGTTAAATGATAAAAATGGTTTAGCAATGATTAGAATTCTAAAAATAGGAAGCTTTGTGAAATTCATAACTGAAAAGTACATAAGTACGCTGCACTTCATCCGAAGTACGCCGCACTTTTCTGCAAATTTTGAAACATGGGAAGTACGATGCACTTCATCCGAAGTGCGTCACACTTTTAGGTCTAAACGCGTACAAAAGGTTTATATCTTATTCGTTATGAGAAAACCATTTTGGTTATTGCTTGCTGAATGTTTATTAATGTTACTTGAGTGTAAAACACCATTTTGTACTAACCCACTAATGTTTTATTCAATGTTGTGTTGTGTTAAGAAAAAAATGGATACTCAAACTAGCTTGGGACAAATGTGTCTGGGTGAGCAACAAAGGATTTCGCTAAATGATAAGATTGACAGTGAAGGCCAGTGGGATGAATCTGAGTTCCTAGATACAGCTGATAGTGGTGTTAAAAAGGAAACCAAAGCTTTTACTTTCTATCGAATGGAAACAGAGGGAGTTAGTGAACGATACATCACTCCTTGTTATGTGAGTGGTTTGCACGCGTATGATAGAGAGATAAACTTGGAGTATAAAAAGAACATGATTTCAAATGAGTTTGCCATTAAACTTCTTTTGGATTATGAAGAGAAAGATGGGGAAAAAGTTGTGAAAAAGGAGTTGTTTGTTGCTTTGAAAGGAGAGCTTTATTTTGTTAAGTTCATCATAAACTCGGAGGAAGATGATGTTGAACCTGGAGTTGTACTTGGAAGGTCGTTCTTTAGACTCACCAAAGGAATCGTGGATTTTAGAAACGGGATTATAACTATTTATCCTGATCTTCTCCCTTTTAGTGAGGACTCCGAGGATGATTAGGAAGCTATACTAAATGGTGTGGATTATAGTGATCTATCGCAACTTGATGTGACCGACATTCCTACGTTTGTTTGCAATATGGGGAAAACTTCACAAAACAAAAAGAGGCCTAGTAGAAATTATAAAATGAGTTACTCTAATGAAGGACCCTCACTAACTTATAAAAAACCTTTGACTCAAGAGGAAGTTTCTCGAGAAAATATGGCAAAAGACATATATGAAAGAATTATGATCCTTAAAGAACCAAGACCGATAATTGAAACTCTTAAGTTTAGTGATCAACACAAGAAGCTTCTAGATAGTGTATTGTTGGATAAATTGAAACTTGATGGGGAAGTTGAATTAGAAGAAGAGGCAGCCACTGAAGAAGTTATTAGGAATTACAAAGCCATAAAAGAGAAGAAAGATCTTGGGGTATCTGTTATGTCTATCCGTATAAAAGCAAAATTTGACTTTCATGCCTTAGCAGACATTGGTTCGAATATTAATGTCATACCTTACCGTATCTATGCAAAATTATAAAGAGAGGAAGTCAAACCGGTGAGCCATAAAATAACCATGCTTGATCATTCAAAAGTTGAACCAATGGGGATAATAAAAGATGTGTTATGCCAAATTGGTGTGACTATGATACTTGCAAAGTTTCTTATCCTCGACATACTTGTGGACCGAGATGTTCTGATTGTAGTTGGAAGGAGTTTCTTGTATACTTGTGGAAGTATTTTAAACATTATTAAAGGTACCACATCAATCTTCGATGGTGTTTGTCACCAAAATTTCTATTTAGCCAAAGTAAGAAATAATCATGGAGAGAGTGACAGTGATGATGAAGAAGAGTACATTTTGAAGAGAGACAAGAATGGAAATCCTTTCTATGGACCAATTCGTGCAAAGTACTTAAGTTGTGACGACCATATGAAGCGTGCACTTACTCTTCAAGAGACCTTAAACCCTTTTAAGAAAGTTTGTGTTTGGAAGAAAATGATTTCTTTTCTCAGATCACTACCCATACCATTGCAACATACCGAATGGATACTGGGTTATTCTGAAATTTTTTCTAAGAAAGGTGATGTAGACGGAAAATGGCATGCCAAAGTTAGAATTGTTGACCCTTACGGGAATGTTTTTTACCAAGGTTATGAAACGAGAGCAACCGAGAGGAAAATGTCAAAATACTATAAGCTAAGTAACATCATGTCACCCAACTGGATTTGAATATGGAGAAATCACGAGGATGAATAAATAGAAGCGTACTTCATACGCCTACGCATTTTCTTTTTATTTAAGACATTTTGAAAAAATCATCAAATACATGTAAGTCCGTTATGGATAGCCTTTGATATGTTAAACTTATTATCATCTATGAATGAAATATTAGTTATGATGGATTTGAGTATTATATTTTGTTTACGGCCTTATCTTTTATATAATATCAACAAGCCTGAGAAATTTTTTCTCAGAAGTACGTCGTACTTCTTACTAAGTACGCCGCACTTTTGAGCGGGGAAACAAATATAACTAAGTCTTTTATCACTTTTAACACACTACAAACAGAATAAACCCTCAAAAAAAAACCGCCAGCCTATTGATCAAAACTTAAAAATCGATCCATCATCTTAACAATGCCTGGGGTATGTAATCTTTATAATCATCTTATTATTACAATTAATCTTATTTTGTTTTCTTTTAATTAATTAGGGTTTATAAAATTTAATTTCAATTTCAAAATCATTATTAGTATAATTGATACCATGTTCATATACAAATTGTTAACCATAGTGTATGTCTTGAATCTTGTTTAAGTATAGTATAATTTAAACTAATTTATATCATTAAATTTGTTAAAAATCTATTTTGGAGAAATTAGAAATATATATAAATACTGTCAAAAAAATATATGAATATTTCTTTATTTGCCTAAAGAAAAACGCAAGATTTTTTTTAGAAAACCCAGAAAGTACGCTGGTTTTGCCTCTAAAACCGGTGCACTTGCTGCAAATCAAGAAAGTACACTGTACTTCTTACGAAGTACGCCACACTTTTCGAATGAAAACGAGACATAAAGTTTGAACAGTTGTGCTAGACATGTCTTTTGGCTACAAAAGTTTTCTAACACTAATATATACATGTCTTGATGATTTTTTTGAATGCAGACCTCATAAGCATACGGCGATAAAGCCGTTTCTTCTCGTTCGAAAAGGAGTCGGGTTACCGAAATAGTGGAGGAGGCCATGCTAGGCCGAGTGCACCACAAATTTTTGTTATGGAGGAACTATAATAAGACCTTCAGGGGCAGATACAACACCAACCTTTCTAGGATCCTTCCAAAGCAAGTTTACTCGCCATGTATTGTTGATTGAGGTGTACTAAATGGCATGGGTTGTGGAGATGTGATTGAAGAGATGTTGGAGATTAAGGTGTATGAGATGAGAGGAGAAGACGAAATACTCACTTCCAAGGCATGGAGGCGTGCCTTTGATATTAGTGATCATACCGAATTATGCCATGAGTTCTATGCCACCTATGAGTTTGATGAAGAGGTTACTGACAAAGAATTGATGTCAAATAAGTTGATAAAGTTTAGACTTTGTGGTTGTGCACATTCTTTGACTATTTTGGAGTTTGCTTACCGTTTAGGATTATACACTAGTGATGAGATCCAGGATGATGGATTTGAAACTTATTTTTAAGGAGGTATAGGGAATGATGATTACTTTAATGCTAATGAATATTAGTCAAGGATTAGTAGCAAAGATGGATTTATTTTGTCTTGAAGTTCGGCAAGGACCATCGAGGATCACGTGCTTAGAGTTTTACAAAAAATGATTACTTATGGTTTATGTCAAAGAACTACATGTTATGATAAGTCACAAAGGAATGAGTTGTGGTTGATGAGTATGATTGGAGCTAAAAACCAGGAGGGGTATGCTAATGTTGCTTGGTTGATTGCAAAGTGGATTAAGAGGAAATGAGTCAAAACTTAGAAGGAGAGTATGATTTGTTATAGGCAGTTCATGACTAGGTTAGCAAAGAGACTTGGAGTATATGCCATTGAAATCCACCACCCTTAGAGAGCTGATCAAATCTAATGGGAGGTTGATTGCTGTAAAGCAAAGCACCTGGTGTCCACAGAGCTGTTGTGCCTAGACCCTTGCGTCACACTATTACTAATTTATATGATAGGATGGGTTGCATGGAGATTCGCTAGGGTGTACTAGAGAGGGTGTCACATAGATAGTTGTACCACACTGATAGGTACGCTAGAGTTTTTGAGCACATGCCTAATCACTATGGAGTTCCATTGCAAGGAGCCTATGCACGCCCGAGTTATGAGGAGTAGTGTCGAGATGACACGAGTTTGTTTTGGTGACCGTCTATGGGTCACGACTTTAAAAACAATTTCTTAAAACATTATTATTATTATTATGGTGCGTAAAATGCCTCTGTTGGCATCTAAACAATATCTATCTCGCACTACTACTACTATTATTACTATTAAGTACTTTTT